>JAGDQO010000301.1:0-245000 GCA_018342035.1 Solanum appendiculatum
CGGGACTAAGGGAGCAAGAAAAAAAGAAATGATACATAAATACCATAGATGAGTCAAGCTCAAGCATAATACACAACTTGTTCAACACCACCTCTAAACATAAGTACTTAGCGGGGGCCAAGACAAACTACCGGGCTCACCCTCATAGTCAAAACATAACTAGAAAGGAAAAGTTTAATACATAGCAAAAGATCATGAGCAACGTCCCCGAAATGGAGGACTCACCAATAACCACTATAGAAAATCGTACTAGCCACGCGGAGGAGGATGTCAAGCGGTGCTCCGGTCCCTACATGGTGACATCATGTAGGCATAGAGTATGCGTTAGTACATTTGAATGTACTAAGTATATGGGATGCAATGCAATGCTACATTAGATGGACATCATAGGAAAATTGCGTAATCATACCCAATAGATAGCATATTAATGAAATGATATGTATAATGATGCTTACATAAAAAATCATATTTAGTGGGACGTAGTACATGTGTGGCGAGTGACCATCAATATAGTATTTCCAAGGCCTACCACCCCCTTGGAGAGGCGAAAGAGGTACAAAACCCTCAATATGGTTACACGGGCCTACCACCCCCCGAGCTAGGGACCAAGGTACAAACCCCTCGATACGGTTATACGGGCCTACTACCCCCGTACTAGGCAACCAAGGTACCAACCCCTCGATACGGTTATACGGGCCTACTACCCCCCGTACTAGGCAACCAAGGTACCAACCCCTCGATACGGTTATACGGGCCTACTACCCCCCGTACTAGGCTTGGTCGACTCACAACACTTATATAGAGAAAATCATATACATGTGTCCATTTCATAATCATTTCAGTAATTACATAACCATCCGACTCATAGGACGTACCTTGGACCTTCCCTTTCCTAAGAATTCTATCAATGGGCATTTTATCAAACACAAGGTGGGCAATTGTTCATGTAAATGAAATCATGTATTTCAAGAATACTAAGTCCAACCAATTCCAAAATCCATATAAATCAGCCCACCAACAACATACATATATATATCAACCTTCATAATTTGATCATGGAAGCATGTAAACATAAAATGCACATATAATTCCCATTTCATGATAAATTAAAAATGGACCAAATAGGGTGTGGTAGTAGTAAGTTCCATAATTCAAAGAGTATTCATAAATCAATCTAAGGACCCATAAACTTGGAGTAGAAATAGAGGATAATGGTTGGACTTGTTGGAAAGAAGGTTTCCACAATCAAACCCACATACCCTCAACTTGGAGAAATCCTTGATGAAGATTGGAATGGAGAATCGAAGCTTGAGATTGAGTCTTGAATCCGGAATTAGAGCTTGAGATGTTTGAATTTGGTTGAAGATCTTGGTGGAATTTTTGGAGAGGGCTTAGAGAGTGTTTTTGGAGTTAAGAAAATGACTAAGTATGGACATATCCCCTTTTTATAAAAAAAGTCTCCAACCCGCCTAGAAAAAAAAAGGCTCACTGGAATTGGAAATTCTGCACAGACAGGTTTTACGAAAATGGTCATAACTCCCTCATCCTAACGCGGAATAAGGTGAAACCAAGTGCGTTGGAAATCTAACTCAAAGAGCTTTAATTTGATAGGTTGCAGCCCTTCCAGTTCCTTGTGTGCTAAGAGATATGCCCCTTTAAAGTTGACCCTCCAAATCGCAATTTTTGCGATTTTCGAATTTTGATACGGTTGCTCTAAATTTTGGGTTAGACCCATTTCCCACTCAATTTGACCCCACAAATAAGAATATGAAGTCGAATTTCCGAAATCATGCACGGATTTTGAGATATATGGAAATTACAATTATAGGTGTATCCGAAGCACATTTTCGGGCATTTTTGGGGTCGTTTCAATATCTCCCCCTTGGGAACATTCGTCCCCGAATGTTAAAGAATCATACATGAGAGACACAAACATGGCAATTTCAGCCCACATAAGGATGCAACAATGCACTTACACCTTATTTCCAAAACCTCAATATAGTTGTAAAACCACAATGAACTTGCCAACTTAAACATGAATGTATGCAATGACATGGGGGCTGAACTTAAGACCTGAGATTTTATAAAAAGGGCTTAGGATCAATACCTTAGGCTCGAGTGGAGTGGAAAAGATAAGGATATCGCCTTTGCATGTCCGCTTCGGCCTCCCAAGTAGCAACTTTCAACTTGTTGATTTCTCCAAAGGAACTTTAATGGGAAGCCACATCTTTGTTCTTAACCTCTTCACTTGTCTATCTAAAATCTGGACCACGAACCTCTTCATAGGTCAATTATCTTCAACAACACCCACAACATCAAGAGACACATGGCCAATTCGGATCACGCCACACACTTCCTCAACACAGACACAATGAAATACCGGATGAACCAAATCCATCTCGCTAGGGAGGCAATTCCAACTCATAAGACTAACCTTGCCAATTCTCCTCATCACCTTATAAGGACCCACGTATCTTGGGGTTCAACTGCCTTCTTCCAAAACGGAACCCACACCCTTCATGGGTGTCACCTTCAAATAAACCCAAATCACCACTCGGAATTCAAGAGCCTTACTCCTCACATTGGCATAGAATTTGGCGACTTTGGGCCATCTTACAACCTTCTCTAATCAATCCTAAAACCTTCTCAAGAGCCTCCATAACTAGCATCTGTCCTAAAATGCCACTCACCAACCTCAAAACCACCCAACGGTGATCTACAACGCCTCCCATAAAGAGCCTCAAAAGGAGCCATACCGATGCTAGAATGATAGCTATTGTTATAGGCAAACTCAATCAATGGAAGATGATCATCCCAACTACCCTTAAGCCCCAATACACAAGCCCTAAGCATATCCTCAAGTGTTTGGATAGTCCTTTCGGCTTGTCCATCCGTTTGCGGGTGAAAGGCCGTAGTAAGCTTAACTCTCGTACCTAGACCCTTTGAAAAGACTTCCAAAAGTGTGAAGTAAATTGAGTACCACGGTCCGATATGATGGATAGAGGAATCCCATGCAACCTTACCAAGTCATGAATATATAACCTTGCATAATTTCCGCCCATAATGTTGTCTTTACACGGTAGAAAATGAGCCGATTTTGTCATCCTATCAACCACCACCCAAATAGAATCAACACCTTTTCTAGTCTTGGGTAAACCAACTACAAAATCCATATTAATTTCTTCCCACTTCCCAGTAGGAATCTCTATGTCTTGGGTTAGACCACCCGGCCTTTGATGTTCGGCCTTGACTTGTTGACAATTATGACAACCGGAGACGAATTTGGCAATGTCCTTCTTCATGCCTCTCCACCAATACACATCCCTCAAATCTTTATACATTTTGGTGGAACCGGGGTGGATGGAGTAGGAAGAATTATGCGCCTCCTCAAGAATTTTCTCCCTCAAACCATCAACACAAGGCACACACAACCTACCTTGGTACCTAAGGGCACCATCTCCCCCTTGGGAGAAAACTTCCACCTTGCTCTCTTTCACCAAGGCCTTCAATTCACACAAGGAAGAATCAAGATCTTGTTTTGCTATCACCTCATCAACCAAGGAAGACCTAGCACCATCAACAACGACCACACCACCATTACCAACCTCTTCCAACCTAACCCCCAACCTAGCCAACCGATGTACCTCCCTAGCCATTTCCCTATCACCAATATCAACATGAGCTAGGCTAACCATAGACACCCTACTCAAAGCATCCGCCACCACATTAGCTTTACCGGGATGATAATGCACACTCATATCATAATCTTTAAGAAATTCTAGCCACCTTCTTTGTCTCAAGTTGAGATCTTTTGGGTGAAGACATATTGGAGGCTCTTATGATCGGTGAACACATCGACATGTACCACATACAAATAATGACGCCAAATCTTTAAAGCAAACTACCACCGCGCTAACTTCAAGAATCAGCGTAGGATAGTTCTTTTCATGCACTTTGGAGTTGTCTAGAAGCATAGGCTCTCACCTTACCATTTTTGCAATTAGGACACAACCCAAGCCAACTCTAGAAGCATCAACAATACACAAACAGAATCCCTCAAGCCCATTCCGGTAGTGACATATAGGAGCGGACACAAGTTTATCTTCAAGGTTTGAAAAACTCTTTCGCACGTCGTCGGTCCATCATAACTTAGCCTTCTTTTGGTCAACTTAGTCATGGGAGAAGCAATAAAAGAAAACCCATTCACAAATCTCCGGTAGTAACCCGCTAAGCCCAAGAAGCTCCTAATATCCGACGGGGTCAATGGCCTAGGCAAATTTCTAATCACATCGGTCTTCTTAGGGTCTACCTTAATACCATCCCCTGACACCACATGACCTAGGAAGGCAACCTCCCTCAACCAAAATTCACACTTTTCATAGTTGGCATACAACTTCTCCTCTCTTAATCTTTGCAACACAACCCTCAAGTGACCCATATGTTCTTCCTCACTATGCGAATAGATTAAAATATCATCAATGAAGACCACAACAAAGGAATCAAGGTAGGTTTTAAAGACCCTATTCATTAGGTCCATGAAGGTAGCCGGTGCATTGGTCAACCCAAAGGACATGACCACAAATTCATAATGTCCATACCTAGTCCGGAAGGCTGTCTTGGGAATGTCACCTCCCTCACCTTCCACTTGATGATACCCGGACCGAAGATCAATCTTAGAGAAGTGGCTACCCCTTGCAATTGGTCGACAGTCATCAAATCCTAGGAAGAGGATATTTATTCTTGACGGTGACCCTATTGAGTTGCCGATAATCAATACACATCCTAAAGGACCCATCTTTCTTCTTCACAAACAACACCGGTGCACCCCATGGTGATTGGCTAGGCCTAATAAAAACCTTCTCCAACAAGTCCCTCAATTGTTCTTTCAACTCCTTTAACTCCGCCGGGGCCATACGGTAAGGGGGAATAGAAATGGTTTGAGTATCGGGGAGGAGGTCTATGCCAAAATCTATTTCCCTTTCGGGAGGAACATCGGGAAGGTCATTAGGAAAAGACATCAAGGAATTCATTCACGACCGAAAACCGAACTCTATAAGAAGGGTTTTGGAACTCCACATCCCTAACCCTCACGAGGTGATAGAGACACCCCTTAGAGATCAACTTAACGGGCTTTAATGCAAGAGATGAATCTACCTTGCTACACATTTTGGCTTTTCCCACTCAAGAAATGGGTTCACACTTGGGAATTTGGAACTTGAACCCTACGGGTTCCCTACAATCAATAGAAAGCATAGTCAATGGCATGCAACCAATCCATCCAAGAACAACATCAAAATCGACCATGTTCAATTCAACAAGATCACAAGGCAATATTTTATGCAAGATGCAAATAGGACAATTTCTATAGACCTTCCTAGCAACAATATATGCACCAATAGGAGTAGACACCTTATATGACTCACGCAACAAATCGGGCTCAACATGAAACTTTTTGGCAACAAAGGGGGTGACAAAAGAAAGAGAGGTACCCGGATCAATTAGTGCATATACATCCAAGTCAAAGATTTTCAACATACCGGTAACGACATCGGGGACTTCATCGACCCCTTGCCTCCCATGCAGAGCATAAAATCGATTGTGCCTTGGGGCACCATCTTGTCGGCCCCCTCTCCCCAAAGGAACCGCATTGGCACCTTGTGGACGGACCTCCTTACCCTTGTTGCGATTTCGGGTACAATCCATTGCCTTGTGCCCCATTTCCCCACAACTGTAGCAAGCACCGGTATTTCTCAAACACGGGCCACCATGGCCCTTACCACACTTCGGACATACATCACTAGAACCCATACCACCAACACCTTGGGCCCTTGGAACTTCATGGGCAAACCCCCTATGGGGCGCATGAGAAGACCCTTGGCCTTGATGAAATCGGCCTCCCCTTTGATTTTGGAACTTGCCCTCAAAACGGGCCCTCTTGGCCTCATGACCCCTCCTCTTCCTCAACTTCTCCTCCTCCATTTGTTCGGCATAAACCATCAAGCGGGACAAGTCCATGTCACTAATCAACATTGCGGACCGGCATTCTTCACTCACTAGGTCGGACACACCCATCACGAATTTATTCATTCTAGACCGTGAGTGGGCAACCAAGTGTGGAGCATATCTTGAAAGTTGGTTAAACTTGAGGGCATACTCCCTCACACTCATAGATCCTTGTTTTAAATTCATGAACTCCACCAATTTGGCTTCCCTAAGCTCGAGAGGAAAGAATCGATTAAGGAAAGCCGTTTTGAACTCTTCCCAAGGCACCACATAGTTTGCCCCCTTCTCTCTCTTCCATTGGTTGTACCATATTTGGGCCACTCCTTTTAGTTGTAGGCCGCCAACTCCGCCTTATTTTCTGACCTAACGCCCATGATAGCTAATATCTTGTGGACTTCATCAATGAACTCTTGAGGGTCTTCATCTAACTTAGACCCATAGAATTCTGGGGGATTCATCCGCACGAAGTCTCTCAGCCGAGATGCCGGGGTAGGAGCCTGAGGGGCTTGGGTCCCGTGGTTGGCTTGATTAGCCATAGCTTGTGCAAATAAAGTAAGGGCATCCCGAAGAGCCCCATTGGTCGGTTGTTCCTCGGGTGCGCGGGCTCGTCTTCCTCTTGTATTAGGCATGATCTAGCATAACAAAGAACAACCGTTAGGGAAGAACTTAATTCAACTCTACAGCACGACTTAGAACATGGAGAGGGAAACATTTCCTAAAACGTCTCATAGCCTCCTACTCATAGTTGTGGTGCAAAACACAACCATGAATCGGACTCTAATCAACGCGGTGTGTTGGACTCCGAGGATCATTCAACCTAGGGCTCTGATACCAAGTTTGCCACGACCCAAGCCTAGGGCCTAGATGTGACCGGCGAATGGGGAACCCGAAGGAACCCCAAACAAGCCTCATAGCGTATCATTACACATCCTTGTTCGCGGAAGCAATTAAATGACCATAAGCGATAAGCATAATCAAGGGGGAAATCGGGACTAAGGGAGCAAGAAAAAAAAAGAAATGATACATAAATACCATAGATGAGTCAAGCTCAAGCATAATACACAACTTGTCCAACACCACCTCTAAACATGAGTACTTAGCGGGGGCCAAGACAAACTACCGGGCTCACCCTCATAGTCAAAACATAACTAGAAAGGAAAAGTTTTATACATAGCAAAAGATCATGAGCAACGTCCCCGAAATGGAGGACTCACCAATAACCACTATAGAAAATCGTACTAGCCACGCGGAGGAGGATGGTCAAGCGGTGCTCCGGTCCCTACATGGTGACATCATGTAGGCATAGAGTATGCGTTAGTACATTTGAATGTACTAAGTATATGGGATGCAATGCAATGCTACATTAGATGGACATCATAGGAAAAATGCGTAATCATACCCAATAGATAGCATATTAATGAAATGATATGTATAATGATGCTTACATAAAAATCATATTTAGTGGGACGTAGTACATGTGTGGCGAGTGACCATCAATATTAGTATTCCAAGGCCTTACCACCCCCTTGGAGAGGCGAAAGAGCGTACAAACCCCTCAATATGGTTACCACGGGCCTACCACCCCCCGAGCTAGGGGACCAAGGTACCAACCCCTCGATACGGTTATACGGGCCTACTACCCCCCCGTACTAGGCAACCAAGGTACCAACCCCTCGATATGGTTATACGGGCCTACTACCCCCCGTACTAGGCTTGGTCGATTCACAACACTTATATAGAGAAAATCATATACATGTGTCCATTTCATCATCATTTCAGTAATTACATAACCATCCGACTCATAGGACGTACCTTGGACCTTCCCTTTCCTAAGAATTCTATAAATGGGCATTTTATCAAACACAAGGTGGCAATTGTTCATGTAAATGAAATCATGTATTTCAAGAATACTAAGTCCAACCAATTCCAAAATCCATATAATCAGCCAGCAACAACATACATATATATATAACCTTCATAATTTGACTATGGAAGCATGGTAAACCATAAAACATCACATAATTAATTACATTTCATGATAATATGCAAAATGGACCATAATAGGGTGTGTAGTAGTAATTCCATAATTCAAGAGTTCATAAATAATCATAAGGACCCATAAACTTGAAGTAGAAATAGAGGATAAATGGTTGGACTGTGGAAAGGAAGGTTTCCACAATCAAACCCACATACCTCAACTTTGGAGAATCCTTGATGAAGATTGGAATGGAGAATCGAAGCTTGAGATTGAGTCTTGAATCCGGAATTAGAGCTTGAGATGTTTGAATTTGGTTGAAGATCTTGGTGGAATTTTTGGAGAGGGCTTAGAGAGTGTTTTTGGAGTTAAGAAAAATGACTAAGTATGGGACATATCCCCTTTTTATAAAAAAAAAACGGCTCCAACCCGCCTAAAAAAATAGCTCACTGGAAATTGCAAATCTGCACAGACAGGTTTTACGAAAATGGTCATAACTCCCTCATCCTAACTCGGAATGAGGTGAAACCAAGTGCGTTGGAAAGCTAACTCAAAAGAGCTTTAATTTAATAGTTTGCAGCCCTTCCAGTTCCTTGTGTGCTAAGAGATATGTCCCTTTAAAGTTGACCCTCCGAATCGCAATTTTGCGATTTTTGAATTTTGATACGGTTGCTCTAAAATTCGGGTTAGACCCATTTCCCACTCAATTTGACCCCACAAATAAGAATATGAAGTCGAATTTCCGAAATCATGCACGGATTTTGAGATATATGGAAATTACATTTATAGGTGTTTCCGAAGCACATTTTCGGGCATTTTTGGGGTCGTTTCACTCAGTTATGGGTCGTAGTTTGAAACCGTAAAACGAAGTTCCAAATCTCAAAATTTCAGCCTGACTTCCACGGATGGGATCTACGGTCCGTAGATCAAACCACGGAGGCACGGACCGTAGATGGTCTCTTGGAAGGTTTTCGACCGTTTTTTATTGGAGTTTCTTTTGTCTTTTCTCACTTTTCCTAAGTCTAAGCCGTGACATTATGTATATCTTAAAAGGATTTTCACGCCCATGACTTAGTTCCTACAGTCTTAACTCCCTCAAACTCATAAACCACCGTAGACAAGGCAAAAGCTAAGGTTTTTTAGCATCTTCTTCAAGAACTTTGTTCTTCCAGGTATGTAAGGCTATTCATAGTGTTGGACTAAGTTCGTTCTCACGCCCGACATCTAAATTCAGTCAGTAAAGAGTTAAATCTAGGGTTCTACCCAAAAATCCATGAATTCTGCACTTGACTTGATGAACTCTTGTTAATGAAATTTGTTGAAAACCTTTATGCAAATATTTTCCATGCATTGATTTTGGAATTTAAAGTGAGTCCAAGTATATTTTTAAATATCATTTGAGAAGAGTTTTAAAGGAACACTAATGGTTCCAAATGTATTATTTTACATTGAGAAAATATATGATTATTTTTTATCTAATTATATTTTGATAATAAATTTTAATATGAGCATAGGAACATTGAGTAATTAAAGGTACATAATTTTTATGCTAAAAACACTATAACGACCAATATAATTGTTGTTATTGAGGTTTTTTAGCGACAACACATGAGCATTAGCGAAAGAAATATTAGATTGCTAAATGGAGGTTTAATGACCGGATACCTTGTTGTTACTAAAGAATCTTTAACGATCGAATTCTCTATACTATCGATAACTTTTAATGCTAAGGTTTATAGTGATCGATAATGATCACTAACTTTTAATCTTTTTTTCAAATAATTTTTTTTTTTCTGAGGATTGAAATGTCTAATTGTTTAGCTTGACCTTTCCTCTTTTTGAAAGATAAAAGTTGTTATCTTTCTGTTGTAATTAGAGATAAGGCCAAGTCCACTTCTTGTACTCTTTCTTCCTGATTTATAACACCCCAGACGATCTTATAATAAAAAATTTCTAAAGCTGTACTAATTATTACTGGATAATTTTTTTTCTAGTTAAAATTATACTTATTTTGAGACAAAAAGAGTAATTATTTTTTCCCTTGTAGTTGATCCTGTCATTAAAAAATTTACCATAGTCACATCACAACTATGCAATCATTTTGGTTAGTTAATGCATGCATTTATTTAAATCAGATGGGATGCTCGATTGTGACCACACATCATAGATATTAATTAGGATAATGTTAAGAAACTAATTAATCGATGTTAAAAATAAGGTTTTCTGAGTGAAATTTATATACTCTTCTAGCAATTAGTTTCCAAACATCAAATTATCTACTCCAATGAACTAAAATTTTGACCAAACACTAGTAATATTTCAAAAAAACATTGATGTCCAAACAGATTAATTAGACTTAATAGTTTCACCCAAGTTGCTCGGACTCTTCAAAAATGTTGTTGCAACCGTGTCGGATCCTCTAAAAATGCACTATTTTTAAAGGATCTGACACGCACCTGATGACATTTTTGAAGAGTCTGAACAGCATAAGTTCCAGCTACTAAAGATAATCCAATAGTATATTTTTCTTTATCTCTATTAATAAAATCAACCCTCGACAATGAAGGGTGCGCTACAAATATAAATATCCTAAAAGGATTTTCACGCCCATGACTTAGTTCCTACACTCTTAACTCCCTCAAACTCAGAAACCACCGTAGGCAAGGCAAAAGCTAAGGTTTTTTAGCATCTTCTTCAAGAACTTTGTTCTTCCAGGTATGTAAAGCTATTCATAGTGTTGGACTAAGTTCGTCCTCACGCCCGACATCTAAATTCAGTCAGTAAAGAGTTAAATCTAGGGTTCTACCCAAAAATCCATGAATTCTGAACTTGACTTGATGAACTCTTGTTAATGAAATTTGTTGAAAACCTTTGTGAAAATATTTTTCATGCATTGATTTTGGAATTTAAAGTGAGTCCAAGTATATTTTTAAATATCATTTGAGAAGAGTTTTAAAGGAACACTAACGGTTCCAAATGTATTATTTTACATTGAGAAAAGAAGTACTATTTCGAGAAGGGCATAAATAGTTTTCAGAAGCATTCTCATTTATCTCTCAACCTTTCAAGTATTAACTTAACCCATTGAGTATTATTATATGAGCATTATTGCATATATTTTGGGAGTAGTATTAAGCAGATAATGTTGCTTGAGTAACTCAAATGAAAGAAGAATATATTGAAGGAAACAAAATAAGTATATTTCGCTGAAGTTCTTTTCAAGTACAATGTTCAACAAAATTTATACAAGACTGATATGCATTATCTTTGAAATGTAATGATTCTTTCATCAGGGGAGTAAATACGTACGCGTTGCACTCTTTTTTTCTTGGCTTGTGTTTTGTCCCAATGAATTTTTTAGGTAAGGTTTTTAACAAGACAACAAATAACACATATTACAAAATATGTGTACTCTTTTTCCTTCACTAGAATTTTTCTTACAAAGTTTTTCCTAGTAAGGTTTTAACGCAACATATTATCAGACATCCAAGGGTAAGTGTTGTAAATATATTATATTTATGTGGATGTACATAATTTCAAGGTGTAACTACACACCTCCATAACCTTCCCCCTTGATCTTCCTCCATAATTTTAATGGTTAATGTTGTCACGACCCGATTTCTCGAGTCATGATGGCGCCTACCAACCCACCAGTAGGCAAGCCAAAACCCTATCCCAAAACTTAACAGTAATGGGACTGAGGGTGGAAACTAACCTCAACTAAGCGTCAGCATAAATAAAGGAACAGATAAAGGAAAGGCGGAAGCGACACATCTATATTCACAATAACAATACCTCTCAGAACCTGGAAGTCATCTGTACAGAACTACTAAACGAGTATAAGTCCCAAAAGTGAACCATAGAAACTAGACTGTCTCAAAGGCAAAATACAATACAAAATATATCAACAGATGGAGAAAGGTAATCCTAGAACGCCATGTGCTCACCCTTGTCTCTGGAACAGATTGCTACAGGCTCGAATTCAACGCTGATAACTGGTGCTCGAACATGTATCACGAAAATAGATGCAGAGTGTAGCATGAGTACCAACACAACAGGTACCCAGTATGCATCATAGGCCGACTGAACAAGAAAGGTAAAAATAGACTTAAAAGATAGAATCTACAATAACAGAGGTCAAGCGAAAGCGAAACAAAGCACATGAGCGCACCGGATGTAAAACTAAGTACAACTAATCTAAACCTAGCTAGACCCCCATAAGCCAGAAGGTACACTCGTGCACAAGTTTAAAATAAAACCCGAACAGACCCCCATAAGCCCGACAGGTACACAAAAGAGCTATTCTACAGAAACGAAGGAAGACCCAAGCCACGAATTGAAACCACCAAACAACTGAACTGAACCAACCAGCCAACTCTAAGCCTTAGTACTCCGCTGCCGAATCAACCAACACTTCCAGGGGCTCTACCCAAGCCAGTAGAGTGCGCCGGTACTCCCCGGGGTCCTACCCAAGCCAGTAGAGTACGCTGGACAACCCAAGTACCTCATATCCAATAACCCTAAAACGGAACAACCAGCCAATCCCAAGCCTTAATACTCCGCTGCCCAATCAGCCAACACTCTCAGGGCCCCTACCCAAGCTAGTAGAGTGCGCTGGTACTTTCGAGGGCCCTACCTAAGCTAGTAGAGTACGCTGGACAACCCAAGTATCTCATATCCAATCGCCCACTACGCCAATACTCCCGGGGTCCCTACCTAAGCCAGTAGAGTATGCGGGGCCATCCAAACAACTTCAACATCAAGCCAAGGTGGATCGTCGCCTGCCACCAATCACACCATAATGAGCGTATAACCTCTAAGCCATCGTGGATCGCCGTCCACTACAAACCACAGTACCACCGAACCAACCTCGAAACATCTGAAAGTTGAGGAGAAACAACACGCCTCCGATGACCCATCGGCACCACATAAAGGGGAGAGAAGACAGAAGGATCACAACAATACGAAACTACAACCAGGCTCAACTATCAGACCCAAGTCTGCTATTCCAGTCTACAAGGACCTAGTCATCCTAATTGACGTCGAAAACATACCAAGGTCAACCGGTACATGGGTCTAAGTCAACTCTAACCTAACCAAAGGACAAAGATATAACTCATTATTAATAAACAGCCAACCAAATACTACGCATGTAACAACAAATAAAAAGCCCAACAGATAATTTCACAAATATCCACAGATAAATAACCCCTTCGGTAGCATGGTTCTAACCACGAAACAGCCCAAAAATCAACCCTAAAGCAAGATGTCAGAGAATAAGAGCATAAATACTAGCTATCCAGTCCAGATTCACACAAATCAACATGCTTTTACACAATCAAGCTCAATCTAAGGGAAGGGAAGCCCTAACCTACCAAAAGGCCAACCGCGCGCGCTCCAAATTACTATGTCGGAGCTTTTCCCTTCCGAACGGCCTCGGATTGCTGCCACGCTATCAAAAATAGAATCACATCATCAGCACGGTCGTTTAGACACTAAAATCATCAAAATCGGAGACAGACCAATTTCAGAGTCAAAATCGAGAAATGTGGGACCTACTCCAGAATTTCCAAAATTGACTCCGTGAAGAGGTCCTAAACCCTCCCTCGAGCTTGTGTTCCAAAACTGGACACCTCTCAGGGCTCGAAAAAGAGACTTGGGGCAGCCACTTACAAAACACATACACCACAATTAGAGACTTTCCGACATGCTACAGACAGTCACCCACACAACCAATAAGATTACGAGCACCTGGGACTTCGAATCACCCAAAACGGACCTCTAGAACTCCAGATATCGAAGTTTTAAAATGAGGGCCGAATCTGATTTTTCGCTATTTAAATAGGAGCAGTTCTGGTCGCTAAAAGCTATTTTTGGTCGCTAAAAGGCTAAATTCTGGTCGCTAAAGGTCTGCACCTGCAACACCAGATTATGCTATTTTTCAAAGTCTCCGAACGAATCCTTGAAATTCGTTCGGGACCCGATGAAAATAAACCAGATATGCTACCCCACTAAATTTGAAATTCCGAACTCAATGGCGCAGTTGTAATTTCCATACGAGAACGTTTCGACAAAAAGTGGGTCCCACACCCAAAGCGCCAATTTAGCCAACTTCTCCCGAGGGCCTCAGAATTAGATCGGAAGCCTCGGGAAGCGCACGAAGGGTCATTGTAGACCAAACTCGGCATTCTGAAACTAATCGCGCTGACGAAATTCTCATCCGACCGTGTTTACCAAGAATGTTGAGTCAACTTCAAGCCAAATTTCAAAGGTTAAATCGCCAACTGGCCCTAAAGTCACACCGGAAGCCTCGGGACTCGGGCCAATCATGCTTCTAGCCTAATTTAGCCGCTCCGGAGCTGATGGAATCGTCAGAATTCCCTTCTGAGGTCGTTTACCTGAGGTTATGACCGATATCAACTTTTCAAGGTCTAAGAGCTCCAAAACAGGAAAACTGGTACAACACCCAAACGAACGACTATGCAACCAAACCTATAGTGCCAGCAAGTTAGAAATGACTTGGGGTCACTACAAGAACACTCTAAACGACAAAAAGAGGCATAAACACAAAAATGACCTGAAGGGTCATTACAACATCCACTACTAAAAGAACTTTCATCCGCAAAAGTAAGAGTCAAGAAGTACCTGAGGGCTCAAATAAGCTGGGGAACTGCTCCCGCATCTCCCGCTCAGTCTCCCAGGTAGCCTCCTCAACTAGATGGTGCCTCCAACGGACCTTAACTATATGAATGGGTCTCGACCTCATCCGCCTCACATCTCTGGCCAAAATTGCAACTGGCTCCTCACTATAGGTCAGACGGTCATCCAACTCAACGGCATCATACTGGAGCACATGAGACTCATCTGGAACATACCGACGCAGCATCGAAACATGGAAGACTGGATGAATAGCTGAGAACGCTGGAGGTAAAGCTAACTCTTAGGCCACATCACCCACTGCCCTCAAGATCTCAAAAGGCCTGATATACCTGGGGCTAAGCTTACCCTGCCTCCCAAATTTCATCACGCCCTTCATGGGCGATACTCGCAGGAATACTCTATCACCAACGGCAAATCTCAATGGCCACCACCTGCAATCCACATAACTCTGCTGTCTACTCTGGGCTGTCCTAGGCCGATCCTGAATAATCCTCACCTGCGCTAAGGTCTCCTGAAACAGATCTGTACCACGCGGCCTAGGCTCCGTAGACTCAAACCATCCAACTGGAGTGCGGCAACGCCTACCTTATAAGGCCTCAAATGGGGCCATTTGAATGTTGGAGTGGTAGCTGTTGTTGTACGCAAACTCTGCCAAGGGCAATAACTGGTCCCACTGGCCTCCAAAGTCTATAACACAGGCCCGCAACATATCCTTAGGATCTGAATAGTGCGCTCTGACTGGCTATCAATCTGCGGGTGGAAGGCTGTGCTAAGATCCACACGGGTGCCCAACACCTCCTGAAATACCCTCAAAAAGCTGGAAATGGACTGTGGACCCCGGTCTGAAATGATAGAAATAGGCACCCCATGAAGACGGACCAATTCTCGAATGTAGATATGAGCTAACCTCTCAGCATTGAAGGATGTATGAACTGGTATGAAGTGTGCTGACTTGTTCAATCGATCCACGATGACCCAGATGCTGTCAACACCTATAGGAGTCCGAGGCAAGCCCACAATGAAATCCATGGTGATGCGCTCCCACTTCCACTCAGGAATGGGTAATCTCTGCAACTCGCCACCAGGCCTCAAATGCTCGGCCTTCACCTGCTGAATACACAAGCAACGATACACATAATCAGATATGCCCCTCCTTATACCGCTCCACCAATTGTGCTGCCTCAGATCACGATACATCTTAGCGGTGCCTGGATGGATGTAATATCTGGAATCATGGGCCTCGCTAAGGATCAGCTGAATCAAGTCCCCAACTCTCGGACACAAATCTGGCCAGCAAATCTCAAAACCCCATCTGAATCTAAGGTGCGCCTGGCATCACCCGCCAAAACTCTATCTCTGAGTGCCACCAAAGACTCATCCTCGAACTGGCGACTGCGGATCTGATCTAGCAGAGATGACTGAACACCCACATAGGCTAACACCCGACTGAAATCTAAAATATCTAGCCTGATCATTTGAATGGCTAAGGACTGGATGTCCACAGCCAAAGATCGCTCCAAAACTGAAAGGAAGGCTAGGATACCCATACTCACTGCCTTCCGGCTCAAGGCGTCCGCTACTACATTCGCCTTGCCTGGATGGTAGAGAATAGAGAGATCATAGTCCTCCATGAGCTCAATCCAGCGGCGCTGCCTCGAATTAAGATCCCTCTGGGTCATAATGTACTGAAGGCTCCTTTGATCGGAGTATATCTCATAATGAACTCCATATAGATAATGCCTCAAGATCTTAAGCGCGAAAACTACCGCTGCCAACTCCAGATCATGAGTGGGGTAGTTGCGCTCATGCAGCTTAAGCTGCCTAGACTCATAAGCAATAACCCAACCCTGCTGCACCATAACACAACCCAAACCAACGCCGAATGCGTCACAATAAAGCGTGAAGCCCTCGCCCTCAACTGGAAGAGTCAATATAGGAGTGGTGGTAAGCAACTCCTTAAGCCTCAGAAAGCTCATCTCACACTCCTCCGACCACACAAAGGGAACATCCTGGCGAGTCAAGTGAGTTAGAGGTGCTTCTATGGTAGAGAAACCCTCAACAAAATGTCTCTAGTACCCTGCAAATCAGACGAAGCTCCGAACCTCAGTCACAGAAGTGGGCCTAGCCCAATCACGAATAACCTCAATCTTCACCGAATCCACCATAATGCCATCCTTGGACACCACATATCCCAAGAATACTACAGACTCAAGCCAAAACTCGCACTTTTAGAACTTGGCATAAAGCCGATGATCTCTCAAAGTCTGGAGCACTATCCTCAGATGTTGCTCATGCTCACCATGGCTCCACGAGTATACCAATATATCATTAATGAAAACTATGACGAAGGAGTCCAGATACGACCTGAATACACGAGTCATCAAGTCCATGAAAGCGGCAGGGGCATTAGTCAACTCAAAAGACATCACTAGGAACTCATAATGGCCATAACGAGTCCTTAATACTGTCTTAGGGATGTCGCCTGCTCAAACCCTCAACTGATGATTGCCAGATCTCAAGTCAATCTTAGAAAACACTGCGGCACCCTAAAGCTGGTCGAACAAATCATCAATACGAGGCATGGGGTAACGGTTCCTCACCGTCACCTTATTTAGCTGTCTGTAATCAATACACATTCGCATGGTGCCATCCTTCTTCTTCACAAACAGAACTGGGGCACCCCAAGGCGATACACTAGGCCGAATGAACCCCTTACCTAAGAGGTCCTGAAGCTGAACACTGAGCTCCTTGAGCTCTGCAAGGGCCATACGGTACGGTGGGATGGAAATAGAACGAGTACCCGGATCCAAATCAATGGCAAAATCAATATGTCACTCAGGGGTAGGCCAGGAAGGTCGGCAGGAAACACATCAACAAACTCTCAAACTATAGGCACTGACTCCACCGTAGGGTCCTCCCTACTAACATCTCTAACATAAGCCAAATAAGCCAAACATCCGCTATGCGTAAGCCTCTGGGCCTGAATATAAGAAATCACCCTAACTGGTGTGCGACTGCGAGAGCCCTGCCATACCACCGGCGGAATACCAGGCCTGGCTAAAGTAACGATCTTGGCATAGCAATCCAAGATCGCTCGGTGAGGGGATAACCAATCCATGCCTAAAATCAGATCAAAATCCAACATACTCAACATAATAAGATCAGTCCGAGTGTCTTGCCCCCGGATAGTCACCACACAGGATCTACACACCTGATCGACTACTAAAGA
This sequence comes from Solanum appendiculatum, assembly GCA_018342035.1. Lineage (NCBI taxonomy): Eukaryota > Viridiplantae > Streptophyta > Magnoliopsida > Solanales > Solanaceae > Solanum > Solanum appendiculatum. The sequence continues at coordinate 17,868 of JAGDQO010000301.1, forward strand.
ATCCCCTACCGGGGTCGAAATACGCAAGGGTACCACTAAAGGCTCGGGACTCACCCTCAACCGAGGAACGCAATAAGTAGATACATATGAATATGTAGAACCAGGATCAAATAAGGCTGATGCAGACTAATGGCATACGAGAACAGTACATGTGATCACATCATCAAACGCCTCGGCCTCTGCTCTGGCTGGAGCTGCATAGAAATGGCCCTGGGCGGCTCTACCACGAGCATCTACCCTGCCACCTGTCCTGTCTCCCCAGGGACCTCCCCGCGCACCATGATACTGACCTCCTCTTCTAGCTGGAGGTGCTACTGCTGAAACTGGTCTCGCCGCCTGAGGAGCTTGTAAAGCTGATCTGGAGGTAGGGCACTCCCTAGCCCAATGACCAAGATCTCCACAAGTGAAGCAACCCTGAGAAGACCTACTCAGAACTGGGAGCTAGCCACCCAAACCTGAGGAACCTATCTGGGAACTACCTCGGCCCTGGCTCAGACCGGCACTGCAACCACCCTAACGGTGCTAGTCACCCTCTGAAGTCTACAGTGCTGCCTGAAATGGGTGACTAGACTGGCCTGACTGGAACCTCTGTTTGACCCGGTCCTGAGTATCCTTGGGCCCGGGACGGTACCTACTAGGGCCGTCATCCTTCCTAGCCCTCTTGTCACTGCCCCGTTGGGCCTCACGATGGAGCTGGTCAATCGTGGGGGCATGGTCCACAACATCCAAAAAATAATGGCCAGCTGATAACATAGACTGCGACTCAATACGCAATGTCAATCTCAAACCCCGGACAAAGCATCTAACTCTCTCCTCCTCTGTGCGCAGGATCAAGTAGCATGACGGGACAACTCATGAAATCTGGCCTCATACTCGGACACCGTCATGGAGCCCTGCTCCAACCTCAAGAACTCATCACAGAGGCGATCCCTGACGCTCTATGGGATGAATCTAGCCAGAAAGGCCTCTGAAAACTCTGCCCATGATACTGGCAGGGACCCAGCTAGCCTGGTCTCAACGAAGGAACGCCACCACTTTTTGGCGAGTTCGTCTAGTTGATAAGCAGTGAAGCCGGCTCCTCTCGACTCCACTAACCCCAAAGCCTGTAATCTCTCCCGACAGAAAGTAATGAACTCATGGGCGTCCTTCCCAACAACCCTAGAAAACCTCAGCGGTGTCGGTCTAAGGAACACCCGGAGCATCTTCTTTTCCCTCAACGACATAACTCCATCTACTGCATCCGGTGCTGGCGACTGCTGGCCCTTTGGGACCGCTGCTGCAGGCTGACCCTGCTGTTGAATCTCTGGAGCCACAGGGGCAGGCTAGCCTTACGGTGCTGGAGTTGGCCCTGGAACTACTGCTGGGGCCTGCTGCTTTAACTGTAAACCTCCTATCGCAGCCAGAATCTGCGCGAGCATACCCTGAAGGTCAAGGGCTGCAGCTGGTGCGGGCGGTGAATAGGGTGGTCCTGGCCCCACCGACTGAGGATGAATCTGCTCTCTAGGAGGCTCCACCTCCGGCTCTGGAGTCCTCGCTCTATCGAGGCCTGGTGCCGCAGCACCACCTCGACCTCGGGGTCGACCTCTACTGCGCGTGCGAGCCATCCTGCGACAGAGTGGAACAAGTGAGATTTCATGAAACCAATCAGACAACGACGCACGAACAGGAAACAAAATAAGAAAACCTCCTAAGGACATCCTGTAGCTTCCCGATGATAAGTCACGGACGTCTCCGCGCTGATCCACAGGAATCTACTAGATGTTAGCTCTGTACAAATGAGACCAACGAACCTGGGGCTCTGATACCAATTTGTCACGATCCGATTGCTCTAGTCATGATGGTGCCTACCAACCCACCAATAGGCAAGCCAAAACCCTATCCCGGAACTTAACAGTAATGGGAATGAGGGTGGAAACTAACCTCAACTAAGCGGAAGCATAAATAAAGGAACAAATAAAGGAAAGGCGGAAGCGACACAACTATATACACAATAACAATACCTCTCAGAACTTGGAAGTCACTTGTACAAAACTACTAAACGAGTATAAGTCCCAAAAGTGGACCACAGAAACTAGACTGTGTCAAAAGCAAAAGACAATACAAAATATATCAACAGATGGAGACAGGTAATCCCAGAAAGTCATGTGCTCACCCTCGTCTCCGGAATAGACTGCTGCAGGCTTGAATTCAATGCTGATAGCTGGTGCTCAGACCTGCATCACAAAAAATAGATGCACAGTGTAGCATGAGTACCAATACAACATGTATCCAGTAGGTATCATAGGCCGACTGAACAAGAAATGTAAAAACAGACTGAAAAGATAGAATCTACAATAACAGAGGTCAAGCGAAAGCGAAACAAAGCACACGAGCGCACCGAAAGTAAAATTAAGGACAACTAATCTAAACCTAACTAGACCCCCATAAGTCTATAAGGTACACTCGTGCACAAGTTTAAAATAAAACCTGAACGGACCCCCATAAGCCCGAAAGGTACACAGAAGAGCTATTCTACGGAAACGAAGGAAGACCTAAGCCACGAACCGAAACCACCAACCAGCTGAACCGAACAACCAGCCAACTCCAAGCCTTAGTACTCCGCTGCCCAATCAACCAACACTTCTGGGGGCCCTACCCAAGCCAGTAGAGTGCGCCGATACTCTTGGGGTCCCTACCCAAGCCAGTAGAGTACACTGGACAACCCAAGTACCTCATATCCAATAACCCTGAAACGGCACAACCAGTCAATCCCAAGCCTTAATACTCCGCTGCCCAATCAACCAACACTCCCGAGGCCATACCCAAGCCAGTAGAGTACGCTGGACAACCCAAGTATCTCATATCCAATTGCCCATTTCGCCAATACTCCCGGGGGCCCTACCCAAGCCAGTATAGTATGCGGGGCCATCTAAACAACTTCAACATCAAGCCAAGGTGGATCGCCGCCCGCCACCAACCACATCACAACGAGCGTATAACCTCCAAGCCATCGTGGATCACCGTCCACTACCAACCATAGTACCGCTGAACCAACCTCGAAACATCATAAAGTTGAGGAGAAACAACACTATTTCGATGACCTATCGGCACCACAGAAAGGGGAGAGAAGACAGAAGGATCACAACAATACGAAACTACAACCAGACTCAACTATCAAACCCAAGTCTGTTATTCCAGTCTACAAGGACCTAGTAATCCGAATCGACATCAGAAACATACCAAGGTCAACCAGTACATGGGTCTAAGTCAACTCTAACCTAACCTAATCTAAGGACAAAGATATAACTCATTATAAATAAACAGCCAACCAAATACTACGCATGTAACAACAAATAAACAACCCATTAGATAATTTCACAAATATCCACATATAAATAACCCATCCGGTAGCATGGTTCTAACCCCGAAACAGCCCAAAAATCAACCCTAAAGCAAGATGTCAGAGAATAAGAGCAGAAATACTAGCTACCCAGCCCAGATTCACACAAATCAGCATGCTTTTACACAATCAAGCTCAATCTAAAGGAAGGGAAGCCGTAACCTACCAAAAGGCTGACCGTGCGCGCTCCATATCACTCTGCCAGAGCTATTCCCTCCCAAACAGTCTTGGATTACTGCCACGCTATAAAAAATAGAATCACAGCATCAACACGGTCGTTTAGACACTAAAATCATCAAAATCAGAGACAGACCAATTTCAGAGTCAAAATCGGGAAATGTGGGACCCGCTTCGGAATTTCTGGAATTGACTACGTGGAGAGGTCCTAAATTCTCCCCCGAGCTTGTGTTCCAAAACTGAATACCTCTCGGGGCTCGAAATAACTCCATGCAACAACAAACAAATATGCAAAACTTATCACAAAAAGAGACTTGGGGCAGCCACTTACAACGCAGATACACCATAATCAGAGACTTTCTGACACACTCTGGATAGTCACCCACACAGCCAACAAGATTCTAAGCACTTGGGACTTTGAATCACCCAAAACGGAGTTCTAGAACTCGAGATATCAAGGTTTTAAAATGAGGGTAGAATCTGATTTTTCGCTATTAAATAGCAGCAGTTCTGGTTGCAAAAAGCTATTTCTGGTCGCTAAAATGTTAAATTCTTGTCGCTAAAGGTCTGCACCAGAAACACCAGATTTTGCTATTTTTCAAAGTCTCCGAACGGATCCTCGAAATTCGTTCAGGATCTGATAAAAATAAACCAGATATGCTACCCCACTAAATTTGACATTCCGGACTCAATGGCGCAGTCAGAATTTCCATATGAGGATGTTTCGATAAAAAAGTTGATCCCACACCCAAAGTGTCAATTTAGGCAACTTTTATCGAGGGCCTCGGAATTAGATCGGAAGCCTCGAGAAGCGCACAAAGGGTCATTTTAGACCAAACTCGGCATTCCGGAACTAGCCGCGCTGATGGAATTCTTATCCGAGCGTCAAGAATGTTGACCAAAGTCAACTTCAAGCCAAATTTCAAAGTTTAAAGCGTCAACTGGCCCTAAAGTCACACCGGAAGCCTCGGGACTCGGGCCAATCATGCTCCTAGCCTAATTAGGCTACTCCAGAGCTGTTGGAATCGTCAGAATTCCCTTCTGAGGTCGTTTACCTGAGTTTATGACCGAAATCAACTTTTCAAGGTCCAAGAGTTCCAAAATAGAAAAACAGGCACAACACCCAAATGAACGACCAGGCAACCGAACCTACAGTGCCAGTAAGTCAGAAATGACTTGGGGTCGCTACAGAAACGCTCTAAGCGACATAAAAGAGGTACAAACACACAAATGACCTGAAGGGCCATTGCAAATGTCTCCATAACTTTCATGATTAATGTCATTTAATACTATAAATAGAGACATAAGAGTTTATAGTGGATACACTTGAACAATTGGAAGAATAAGAGAGCTCTCACCCTTTTTGTTTTTCTATTTCTATCGCTCTCTTATTGTAGCATTCTTGTCTTATTTTTCTTTGATTTGACAACATTTAGAACTTTATTGTGGTAAGGATTATATGGGAATTATAAAAAGTATTAGGGATATAAGAGTTAAATTGTTGGTCAAACATAAATGACTTTTAAGGCAAAAAGAACAAAAATAGAGGGAGGTGGGGAGACCAATTTTTAACTTTGACTTTTTCTAACTAAAATTTAATTTATTTTAAGCACTTTTTTGATTTGATAAATACTAGAGCTGTCAATATGGGCTGACGCACCCCATCTGGACTAGCTCATACATACTTTGAAATTTGACAGGTCAGGCCGGGCTGACCCATTTTTTTGTGGGCCAGAAAACAGTCAGCCCAATTTACCAGTACGTGAGCTGCAGGTTTTGTCGGGCCAGCCCACATTTTTAAAAGTATATTTTTTCATAATTTTTAAAATTAAATTGTAATTTAAAAATATTAACATAAATATCGACAAGACAATATTACATGGTGTTAGAGTTACTACTTGTTATCCAAATTCACAAATAAAATAATATTTATAATACTTATTAAGTTTGACTTCAAGTAAAAGTAGAACTAGCTAAATAAAAATATTAACCTAATTGTTTTTCAATGATCACAATAAAAAAAAAGTGACAATATTCCAACAATTAAAAAGTGAAAAATGAATTCTTGAACAAAAATTCATGAAAGTTATGGCATATACAACACCAACACATCATCTTTATCAAGCATATATGAGTCAATTTGTGGCAAGGTTGTCTTAACATCTTCATTTTTATCTAAAGTTTATATGCAATATCAATTAGTTAAGCATTAAAAAATAACTAAATTTAAGAACTACGTACAATATTTAAATATACACAAAAAAATATTACCAGTTTGAGAAAAATCATGCAACTAGTATCGATTAACAATAAGTATTTGGGTATTTTCATGATGGATGCAACTTCTATACTTGGTGAGATCACGTTCAGCAATGCTGAATGATTATTCTAATGATGCAATAGTAATAAGACTACTAAGTACATCACATTTTATGATTCTAAATTTTAATATTTAAAACTTTGAATAGACTTTGAATTTGGACTTTTGTTATTTTATATACTCTTTTTTAATTTTATTTTAAAATTATTTTCTTATCCACCCCATGGGCCGACCCAACCTATATTGCTCAAGCCCCCATAGACCATCAGATTTATCCGAGTCGGGCTAAAAAAAGCTTTTTTCTTAAATGTTCTTCGAAAATCTTAGCACAACCTTATTAAATCACGAGTTAGGTCAGGCCGATCCAACGGGCTTATCCCATATTGACGACTCTAATAAACACTTAAAAGGTTAAAAAAAGAAGAAGAAGTGTTATAAAATGTTGAAGTGTGGATGTCCACTACACCAAGAAGTTACTCTCACCATTTATCTCCATTACTTCCCTCCATTATGAAGATAATCTCCACCTTTATGACCATTATTCTTATAACCTTACACCTCCATAACCTCCCCCATTATATTCATGATTAATGTCATGTTTATGACTAACCTTTTGTATGCCTCTATGTTACACTATAAATAGAGGCATAAAGGTTCATATTGTAAACACTTGAAGGTTTTGTGAACACTTAATACTTGGAAGAATAAGAAAAGCTCTCATCCCTTGTCTTCATATTTCTATTTTTTTATCTTTTATATTTCTTGTCTTATTAAGCTTTAGTTTTACAACAAGAAGCTTAAAAGCTGGTCAACACCACCAAATGCTATACATAAATTTCACAATATTTTATTAATATAATATTAGATCAATTTAATATTTAATTTAAATTATGAACTATATAATTTTTTAAAATAAAGATAAATTTTATATATTCAGATGTTGAAAATATAAACAGTGTAAACTATTTATTAATCAAATCTTAATGCAATATCTTAATATTTAATATTTAAATTTAAATCTATAAATTTTAATATACATCTTAATATTCACATGCGCATTTAGATTTAGATAGATTTAGACGTAATGAAAACAAATAAAAGTTTTAATCAATTTATACAAACAATATACCTATAGATATAGATAGAGGAGAGGGGATGATGGAGGGACGGTTTTATCGGTTAGAATAATTAATTTTGTACATAGTCTAGAAAATTATTCAGTTCCATTGAGGAGACAAATATGCAAAACCACTCAAATATTCACAACCTACTTTATTTTGTTTTCCCCTTAAATTTATTGTCTTTTTCTTTTTAGATTTTTTTTTGCTTCTTGTTTTTATCTGCATTTTGACTTTCTCTAAAAATGTGATTTGAGCTTATTTTGGATTCTAGGTTTGTATTTTAGTAGGTTCCAAAAGTTTTACATTTGATCCAAGTTAGAGGTGATCTTTCTCTCCTTTTATGTTCTATTTTGGATTTTATGTGTGATTCTTTAATGTTTATTTCACAATTGCTCTAAAAATTGGAGCCATTCCTCTGATTATTTCTTGGTTTGGAAATTTAGGTAAAGGGATTTTGTGGTTTGCTTAGACTCTGAATTTAGTGTCTGGATTTGGATGATTCGTTTCCTTTATGTACTCCCTCCGTCCATCTTTACTTATCCACTATATTATTGGGATGTCTAACAATATCTGTCCAGTTTATAAAACCAATGAATAATTTACCATTTTGTGTCTATTTTACCCTTGTTATTGAATACTATTCGTTTTTTGCTGTTTAGATGATTTATATTTAATAAGGGTGATTTGCTAAAATTACCCTATCATTTACTGCTTTTTAATTCTTGTGCCAAGTCAATAGTGGACAATTATTGTTGGTATTTGTTACGTCTAAATTTGATAAATTATTAATGTAAGATAATGTGTGTGTATCATTGTACTAATATCTATATTGTTTTTCTTAGGAGGTAAGATTGATAGTTCTATTACTACTTCGAGGTTCAATGATGTGATAAAATCACTTGTGAAGCTTGATTTTGTTTTAATTTGAGGACAAGTATTATGAGGTTCAAGTGAAAAGGTGTAATTTTGAAGAAAAAAAGCCTTAGACTAGTAGATATATACCCTAATTTTACTAGTCATTTCTTTATATGGATCAAGGATTCTCCTTTCTCTTGTGGAGCAAGTTCATTTATATAGCCTCAAATAGTGACTCTTATCACAACTATTTTCTAAAGCCAAGGCCAAGTAATGCTTCCCATTCAACCTCAAGTTGTGTTTGTTTGGAGGTTGGAAAATGTGGAAAGTACTAATAAGTTCTTTGCACAAACATATTAGTAATTTTTATTAGTTTTAACTTTTATACTTATGATGTTAACAAATATTGTACATTTTCTTTACATTAGCAGAATTTTGATAAAAATGTACACCTTACTCTGAGCTTCTTTTCTTTTTACTGCTGTTTTCTTGATCATTAATGGGGAAGGATACTATGTTGTGTCTTTGTGTTAAAGAATGTAGCTAGCAAGTATAATAGATTCATGAAGGAAGATGTAGGTTGGGCCTGTGGAGATGCACAATATGAAACCTAAAACTTGGTGAAGAAAAATGAATTTCGTCAATTCTCTTGTTCCAGTAGCATCATCTATATATATTATCGTAAAAGCTTATTAGATCAGACACAACAAGTGAAAACTAGTGCACGTTTTGCTCCCGACCAGTTAGTTCTTGAATGTTTTTTCTTTGACGAGTTAAGATCAGCCTATCATGCTATCTAAGTTGTTCTAATTTTTTGTTGTATTCATTTTGTTGCACAATGGAATAATGTTTTATTCTCTTCAGACATGTTGGAGGCTTCTTCAAACATGGATCCCCCTACAAATGAAGGGGATATGAAACCAACAAATCTCGAAGAAGTAAAAGAGGAAGGTCCTCTCTTTTCTTGTAATCTATTTGATGCAGAAATGGTTCGAAAAGTAGCACAGGATTTCCTTACAGGATTAGCCTCAGCTTGTGTTGACAACACCACTGGTGGTTTATTCAAGAGCCCTGCTTCTGTGGCTGTTGATATTCGAAGAGAAATGGTGGACTATCTTATCCAGAGAAGTGAGACATTTGTTGCTGAATCTGTTGTCTTAGAAGGTGGAACAGAAACCGTAGTGTCAGACAATCCTTACGATAACATTTCAGATTTAATCGATGATTTTGGTCAGTCAAAAAGAAATTTTTTTAGTAAGGTTTCAGGTTGGATACTAAGTGAAAGAAGAGAGGAAAGAATAGATGATTTTGTACAAGAAATGGAAATAAATGGCTTTTGGTTGATGGCAAGGAGGGAAAGTGTAGCACAAACAGTAATTCGAAACGTTGATTTCAAAAACACCTTTCATTGCAATATGAAGTTTAAGTCCGAAGAAGAGCTTGCGAGACATGTCTTCACATGTGGTTTCAGGGAAATACACTGTGAAAATGAGGGTTGTAATGCAAGATTTAGTGCAGCTCAACTGGAACAGCATGATTCTGAATGTCCTTTCAAAATACTTCAGTGTGAGCAGAAGTGCCCGGAAATGCTTATGAGACGTGAAATGGACCGGCATTGTATAACTATTTGTACAATGAAGCTTGTCAATTGTTCCTTTTATCCAGTTGGTTGCCAGTCTACTGTTCCCCAATGCAAAGCAGAGGAACACCGTAAAGAGGATCTCCAATCTCATTTGGTCTACATTTTAAAACTTATTTACAAGGAAGCATCTTCGGAAGTTCTTAAGAAAAGGGCTGAGCAATTGGAACAGGTATGTTATGAAATGGTTTGCGTAACTTACACTTTTTCTAGCATTCAATGATTCGAGTGACTTGTGAACTCGTTGCTGATATGATTAAATGTACTAGTTGAGGAAATATTGTGGTTTTCTGGGATATGTTATAACTCTTGATTAAAAACGTTATGTTGTCGGTTTGTTAGATTCTATCATGCCTAGGGGCGGATCTATGAAGAAGGCTGGGTAGTGGAGGAGCTAGGATTTTCACTAAGGGGGGTTGAAATATAAAAAATAAATACATGCATGAAGAGGCCAAGGGGGTTCAACTAAATTCAAGAGGAAACACATTTCACAGCTTATCTTTCGGTTGTTGTGAAATTCGTGATCATTTGGCCAACTTCTGAGTTCTTTTTGTAGTACTTATTAGATAATGAGAATAATAATAGTAAAAGACTACTTAAAGCCATGAATAACTACTTTGATGCGGTGATATATTCTTTTATTCTCACAAACAGGCAACATCAGTCGAACGATTAGCAGCTGCTCGTGATGCAAGATCATTAACAACTGCAATTAGGAATATTGATGCAAAACTTGGACCTTTGGAGGTTGAGAAAAAGATAGAGGTCAATCCGGAGTTGACAGAACAAAAAGAAGAGGGCACTGATGTATCCACCAAGAATGATGGTAAGGACTCGCTTCATAAGAATGAAAAGTCTCCAGACTCACCCAAGACTCATCATGACCTTACAGCTACGCCCGCCAAAGTAGAGTCACCTACCAAATCAGTGAATGTTGTCGAACCAACTAGCACGACTAAAGTGCAAGAATCTTCTAAGTCACCTCAGGACCTCACAGCTTCCTCAACCAAAAGTGAAGAGTCTACCTTGTCCCCCATGAAACATAAAAACTCTTCCTCACCTGAAATAGATACACATGAAACTAAAGAGTCTACACCATCACCCAAAAAACACGATGACTCCACAGCTTCCTCGCCCAAAGTGAGTACGCATGAGTTGACTCCATCACCAAAGAAACACCATGACTCCACAACTTCCTCACCCAAAATGAGTACGCATGAGTCGACTCCATCACCAAAGAAACACCATGACTCCACAACTTCCTCACCCAAAATGAGTACGCATGAGTCGACTCCATCACCAAAGAAACACCATGACGCCACAACTTCCTCACCCAAAACGGGTACACATGAGTCTACTCCATCACCAAAAAAACACCATGACTCCACAACTTCCTCACCTAAAATGAGTATGCATGAGTCTACGTCATCACCAAAGAAACACCATGACTCCACGCCTTCCTCACTCGAAATGTAGTACACAAAAAGTGAAGAGTCTACTCCATCAGCCAATAACTATTAGGACTCCCTGACTTTGGGAGTCAAGGTTGAGTAACATGCAAATTAGGATTTTGTGGAGGAATGAACTTCAAAAATGGAGTCTACAAGGCCACACCTCAGTAAAAAAGATCAAGAAATCCATCATCAAAAAGAAAAAAAGAGCCTAAGTCAACAATCAAAAAGTAGATGCACGAGTAGCAACGAATAAATGAAGTACATACATGAAATAGAATCAAACGATGTAGAAAAAAAGAAGCTAATTTTGATCTTTATAGCAACCTTTATCTTATAGAAAGAGGAAAAGTTTTCTTCTCCATTTGTCCATTGTCAATGGTGGCTAGGTAGTTTGTAAAACAATTTTTTTACACTTTATTTTTATATAAATTTAACTTGTGATTTTAAAATCATTTTAGGCTTTGCATAGGTCTGTTCTAGTGTCTCCTATAAATGTTTCAGTACTTCAGTTTGTTTTGTTTGTACTTTTAATTATTTTCTGTACAAATACAACTCTTTTTTGCTCAGTGGTGTTGACTCTGCCTGTGGAGCAAATTGATCTCAAGAAATTTTTCAACAAAATCTCCAACTCAGCAACAATCGAGTTAAGACTTCAAATCAATTAATACGATAGATAATCAGTATAAAAATCTTCTTCTTTTATCTTTTAGTTTTTCATAATTCATTATACTTTGCCTATTTGACTAATCTACAGGTAAGTCGACTAGCGCATGATGTCTCCGAAACTACATCCTTTTTACGGTGTTAAAATAGTCGATGCAAAATGCAATAACCCAACTAGGTTGAGTTGAATCTCACTGAGAGCGTACTAGAGTTTGCTTATAATTCGATATTGAGATTCACGAAAGTAACTATTATTGGGGAATTGGGTTTTTTTATAATTATAATATACTAACTACTTTAACTACTTTGTTTTTATCAATAGAGAAAATGAACTAGGGTTACAATTCTCATATATCGAAACTCCAATAAATGCTTTACTGTTCAATCATTCAGGTGTGTACATTGTGTAAAACTGACAAATCTATACATCTCCTAAAGCCTCTCCCAATTATGAGAATATCACCCTAAGTCCTTCTCGAGCACTTGAGTATCGAATTGATTGGTTCGTCCATCAAAAGCCTCAAGTTAACTATCTCCTCTCGGTCTCAAGTTATTTAGTTGGTGATTGATAGCATCAAATCCCTGTTAATGGATCTTTTTCCTAATATGTACCTCTATGGTCAAGCAGGTTAGAATATGGGCGATTTCCTTTATTAATGGTTAACAATTATCTTTAAAGAAAGTGTTAAGTATGAAAGGAATATAATACACAATGATCACCCTTTTATAAACGGATATATTATTGTAGAACATTCATCATCATCATTCCTAAGTTAAATTTCATAACCCTAGTTTTGAATTTAGCTACTCATAACTAGTGTTTATAATAAATTAAACTACTAGAAATCAGGAATATAAAAGAGAATAAGAGAAACCTTTGATTAAATTAGCACCTGCAAGTGAATTTTTTTCGTTCCATTATAATCGTCTAAAACTATTAAGTAAATCCTAGAAACTAAGAACAATAAATTATATTGTATAATTCTAAGTCCTAATAGCTATTCTAAATTTTGTTCCTCTAATAAACATCGTCAAAAGACATATATATAATAATATGGTTGAATCTAATCCTGATTGGACTCTACATTGACTAGGTCAAATCCGATCTGATGGACAAGGGAGTTGCGGTGTGAGGGGAATCACGAGAGAAACTGCCTCATGGTGTGGGACCTATCTCATATTTGGCCTCTTTTTGTTGAGTTTCTAATGTTTAGTTTACAGATAGGTGCGGCGTGAGGCTCATCTCATGGTCCTTTCTGGATCTATCTTTCTTTGTTTTAGCCAGGATTAGTTCGCTATATATATGTTTCAATCTGTCATATGGGTCTTTTCTTACTATTTTTTATTAGCTCATAACAACATATCATCAATAAATACAAGAATATTCACAAGATTATACTAAGAACTAAACTAAAATATGGGTAAATTATGATGTTTGAATGCGTAAATACACCCTAGACCACCACCCCAGATTAAGAGATTTTGTTCGTCCTAATACAGTATATCCTATCCTCTATAGACCCTATGCCAAATCAGTGCTAGTTAAACAAGGTTACTCACAAATTCTGATTTACTTAGTCAATTTAATTATTCAGGCACAACTTTTTTGTCAAGACTCATCATGCAAACCTCACAACTACTAGATTGACTCGCAAACTTCACAACAACTAGATAGACACTTTCTCATATATATATATAGGGTCAACATGATATGGTGCAACTACTAAGATCATGAAATGACTAGTTCTAACTATTAAGTTCCCATACAATTAAAGAATTGTCCATTTTTCACTCATTATTAATATCGTATCAACAGGGAATGACCATATCAAATCTCTCTCGGAAAGAAATTTAAGCATACCATAGGTTGCCAATAGTGTACTACTACGTCAAAGAAATCATAAAATTGTAAGATCACAAGGACATTTCCAAGTTGTAAAGTCGGCTAAGGCACGAGCAGTAATTATTTGATTACAAATAGTGACTACTCTTTCCTATGAACTTTAAAACACTGTCAAGATCAACACAGTTCTTTTTTTCACTTTAACCTACTTTGAACTTTCCATATTACTTTTTCCATTTTTACTTCCCTTGAACAATCTCTTTCCTTTACTACTTAGTAGTTGCAAGAACATTTTTCACTTTTTTCTTTTCCTCACACCCCTCAATTTTTTAATAGTCAAGTCATAAGGAAATAATTTTCTTACTTCTCTCATCTTTTATTTACACCAAGTTAAGATATTTTCATAACTTGGACACTAATTTTCATCTCTTCTTCACCACATAACCTTATTTCTCTACGGTTATTCACCTCTTTCTTTTTCATCTTCCTTTCTATGTAAAAGTCTTTCAAGTGAAAGTGAATTAAGAACTTTTGGATTAAAATCTAACGCTACCTCAACAAATAAGAATTAGGTTATATAGTATGACTGTCAAAGAAATAGGCGTATAGGCTCAAAAAGGGTTAACTAGGGATAATGTATGGGTAGGTATCACAATATAGTTAAAATGGGTTTAGACAAGAAATGTCTTGATAAACTCAAACAATCACACTAAGTTTAACAATTCACACAAACAAGGCAAGTGTAGATGTATTAGTATGAATGAATGCACAAATGCTCACCACACATGACACATTAATAGTTTTGAACTTCATTACTTATGACTCCAGTCTTTACAACTAACATGTTAAATGTTATGCATTATTAAGCCTTATTTATGTTTTTAGAATCTTATAATAAATAGTATGCGAGTCTACACATAAGTACTTCTATTTAGTTATGTTTTTTTGAAGGATAAACTCCCATGAAGTCTAGTGAAATCCTTTTATGTTGAGCACCTTATTACTAGTGATGAACTTCATAGTTCTAAAGTTTATAAGACTAAAAAGATTTAAACGAAGCTAATTCTAAAAATCTAAAAATAAGAGTCTAGTCAGTTCAAAGGGACCATCCTTAGAAAAAGTACCGGAAACAAAAATCGAGTAACCCAAAATAAAAATCGTAATGAAAACATATGAATAATACAACAATATAACTAATAGCTTATCAATATGTAAATCTAGAAATAATATAACCCATAAACATCCAAACCAAACAGAACGACAATAACAACACAATTCATCATCAACATGAGCTATACAACTTTATAATGAAGAAAACAAGGAAATGGAGATGAATAGACCTTACGACCTCTAGAAAATGCAAAATACAGGAAATATGACATGTTTTCGTCCACTCCATATTTAATCATCGCACTGTCCTCAATGCTCAAATCAAAGAAATCAATAGGGGTAAAAGAAAAGAAAAAAAAATAACTCTTTGGTGTAATCCTCCTCCTTTGTAGCGTCATGTTCCTCCTCTCCATTAGACTTTGCATCAGAGTCCTCATGTGCTATCTATTCATCCCTGGGACTGTTTTCATCCATTGGTTCATCAAAGTTTAGGCTTATTTGGTACAATTTTTGGGCACTAGTACTAAGTGGGTATTCATAGTGAAGTCGCTGCATCTCATCTTATGTAAGAGGGCGTCCTCTACATCTCAAGTGAAGCATATCCAGGACATACATGTACCTATGGTAGTTGTCTGTGTGATCATTGCACTTGGCAATGGACATTGCTGGCCCGTGCTGAGTATCCGAATCAATAAACATCGTCACATTCACCCCCTTAGTAATGCGAGGTGGTCGATAACCGTCTTCCTCCTCTAGAACATGCTGGTTTATCTAGAAGCCAGTCAACATACTTTCAAAACTGAATCGCAAGCCTTTGTGGAGACTGAATCTCCTCATGACACCCTTCAATACTACCACAACATTAAATTTCCTAATTGTCATGAAAGCAAATGCCACAGTCAATCTATCAATAGATATATGGTTATGTGCTTCCTAGAATCAAGTAGTTGAACACAATGCGAAGCCAAATTCTGGCCTCTCTGTTCAGGTGTGCTTAGGGAAAGATCTGGTGCCTCTCTATATGTTGGTGTCGTACCCTAATAATGCTCAATTACACTCCCAAATTAGAAATGTAGGTGGTCGTATGTAAACAATACTCCGCTTATGAGGTTGGAGTTGAATCCCTAAAGGAACAATGTAGGGGTGATCGAAAAGATAAAGAATTACAAGACACAAATTTGAATCCAACAACTGATACACATATATATATATATATTTTTTTTTGGGGGGGGGGGGGGGGTTGGTTCAATAGGGGATAAATACTAAACTAAGATAACAAAAATGGAAGATGGATTGATCAAATACCCTTTAACCCGAGGATAGGAAATAGATTAGGGAATGGGGATTCAACTCAAACTCAAACGATCCATCACAAATAACCAAACATTATCTAGATAATGATGAGTAAGTCAACTATGCATTGGATTCTTGAGTACCCACTTGTATCTTCTGATCACAAGCAAGTATATCTTGACTAAGTCGATCAAACTTAGAAAGTATATCAAAGTAAACAATCAAATATGGCAGCACTAGAATTATCCTATCTCTAGTTCAAATCCATGAGTAAGGATTAGACCCGAATCTAGACTTTCTCAAGCTCTACTCCATTAGCCAATTCTCAAATCGTCCCAATCAAACTTTCCTACACTCAATCCTTTTTCTGAAGTAAAATCAAGATAAATAGGCAAGTCTTTGGGTTGATCACTCACTTGGAAGTCACTTAAAGCATGAGATCAATCAGAGAATTAAGACCCATATCATAAATAAAATAATATTCAATTAATTGCAAAAGCACAAAACAAGAATCAAAACCACAATATCCAAATATGAAAATCAAATACTACAACTATGCATATTCAATGCAAAACCAAGAGTTGAAGAAAGATCTTAAGATTTACATATTTAAGCTCACAATCTTCCCTCTTCAAGTTGAGTGGTAACTCTCTCTTCTCAAAATTAGGGTTTAAGATAAGGTTTCAGATCTAAGATACAAGATATCTTTCCTAAGAATTGAGATGCCCTTTTATCCGGATTGGAATTTCCAAAAGTGTGAAAAGAAATCACTGTATCCCGTCAAGCGTAGGTGCGGCACTGGGTCGCAGGTGCGACCATCATTGTTGTGCCTCTTTCTTCATAGGCGTGGAGGTCTCCTTCCCTTTGAATTTCACAGGAACGACACATATTTTGCAGATGCAAAGTCGCAAGTGCGACTCCTTCTTCACTGATGCGTCTACTGTGTAATACTACCTTCTTCATATGTGTGCCTCTCCTTCCGCCAGTGCGAACTCTCAGGTACAACCCTTTTCCACAGTTGCAAAGTATCTGGCAACCTCCCATATGAAATAACTCCTCTTTTCAACTCTTTGTTTTGTCTCTTTTCTCCTTTAATCCATCATTTACTACTTTTCGCCTGGAATACTCATAAAGCACACGTAAGTAGTCTCATTAGATCATTAGAAGGCACAAAATCACAAGAAAAGGGACACAAATAAATGGTAAATTCACCACTTATAAACACACCCAACTTAATCATTTGCTTGCCCAACATAATAAAAACAAAGCACATGAAGATTTGAACTTTTTAGCATACACTTACATACAACAATTAAGCACAACGAGAATGAGTTTGGTTAGTACTAGCAATAAGCCCATATCTACAAAATTCTTCTCAATGCCCCCTATTTCTTTCAAGACTCATTTTCAACAATGGACCATATTATAACTAGAGTAATCAAGTGACAACAATTCATTCTCAAGATATGACTCACACTCACAAGTTTCTTTTCAAGAAAATTTGGCTCATTTTCGGAGTTTCGACATCACCACTATCTCAATTCACATTACCTCATCAGAAAGAATGACCCTAAATTAAATCACTCACAATATATTCACTAAAAAAGGGACAAATACACAAACACTCACAAAAAATTTCTCATGCTTACAAATACCAAGCCATAGGCTTCCCCTTATTTTCAATCAACATTAACTTAACAACAGATGATCGGGAATCACAAAAGGCTTTTATCAAGATTGTAATGTAGACTTCGAGAAGGTTAGGATAATATTTGGGTATAAGTGAATACACCATCCTTGAACTCTACATACACCTTTCACTTGCCTTGTCACCATTTTTCTCATTTTTCAAACCACACTCTTCTTTTTACTTCACACTAGATGCCCCACATGTCACAATTTTACATTCTTGGAGGAATTCTTTTTCTTTCTTTTTCAACTTTTCTTTTCATTTCTTTCTTTTTCATTTTCTTCTTTAGCACATATTCCTTCTTTCTTTAACTTGTTCTTTCATTGCTCATTTTCCAAGCCACTACGTGGATAGCTTCTCCTCTTCACAAGTCCTACCACCCCCAACTTAGGATTTTAGCCTCATTTTTCATTTTTTTTTAGAATTCAAAGAGGGAAAGGATCATGAGAGGATTCATTTTTCTCAAAAGGATAAGGCTTGTAATTTGGTTTCCAAAGAAACGATATTAAGCTCAAAGGGGTAGTACAATGGTAAGGTTTTAGGTCAAGTGAGTTTCCAAAAATCACAATAAAGACCTTATTTCATTTCCCTAATAAAAAAAAATCAAGATAATTATTGAAAGACTAACCAGGAATGTTCTTGATGCCACAAACAAACATAAAAATTTATTCTATAACGTCACCACACATGGCATGTAAATTAATCAAGATGGTTCAGTTTTTACATCCTTTCACAAGAGCACAAAGCATCACTTTTAACACTACCAATGAGTCAAAACTCACAAAAAGACTTATAAGAGTTATCACAAGATCATTCTCAATGCATCTCTTTTTTTAAATTTTTTGAGGGGGTACTGAATTTTTTATTCACAATGCATGGCTATTTTGATAGTACTAAACAAGTCATATCCTCCCAAAAAGACGAAGATTTTCCCTTAAGAAAGACTTTACCCTATCCATCATTGGGAAATTTCATGCATTCTTTCAAGATATGGATACTCAGACTTCACCACACAAACACCCCATATATCCATTCTCAACCACATGACAATTTGGCCTTAAAAAAATCGTTACTCTATCCATCATCGGGCACCACCACTCAACATTATTATAAAAGAAAATAATAAGTTACTAATAAAAGCTAAAAGGCAAAATAATAAAATCAACACTAATCCAAACACATATATAATCACAGAACAGCCTTACAAGGGCACATCATCCAACAAAATCATAAAAACATCCCGGCAAGGGCACAATGTTCAACAACATAAATAAAAAAAACTAAATGCTACCACCCCCAACTTAAATAAATACAGTGTCCCCAATGCACAAGACAAAAAAACAATGAAAAAAATATAAAAGGGGCTCCCTGAAGTCCACATCAGATTAGCAAACTCGGGACATGGTGCACATCTAGGCTAAGAATTGTGGTTCTTTCTCCTCCTCCTCATCATCTTCTTTCTCAGATAGGAAGGAGTACTTCTCACTGTCTTCCACGTCGGCTGTGGAAATTTTCTTGTTCGGTTGGCCCCACTTGAAGATTTCTTTGATGCCACGCCACATCTTTACCATCAAGTTCCCTTTCTTCTTGCTCTTTTCCTTCTCCACTTTAAAATCTTGTTGGAGAGTAGCATATGCCTTGGCCGAATTTACATAGGCATTTTCAAGCATGCTCACTGAAGTTTCCATTTTGGTAATGGCTTCACCTTGCTTCCTTTGAGAGTCAAGATATTCTCTCATTTCTTCCCTGGTGAAGTGCTCCGCTTGTGAGCCTAGTTTGACTCACAATTTCCATTGTGTCACTCATTTGTTCATGTTGATAATCCTCTATGCAATTTTGCTCAACATGAGGTCCTCCACAATAGGGGCAAGGGTCATCATCATAGGGGTTGCAACACTCAAGCTTGGTTTCATCACAAGACGCCATAGAAACAACAGTAAAAACTATAAAAAATATAAAATAACAAAATACAAATAAATATTCACAATATGGATCGAAACAAGTGAACTATAAATTCAAAACAAATTAAATACATCAATATGTTCTCCGGCAACGACGCTATTTTTGGATAACACTCCTACACTCCCAAATTAAAAATGTAGATAGTCTTATGAAAAATAATACTCACCTTATAAGGTCGGATCGAATCTCACAAGGAACAATGTAGGGGTGATCGAAATGATAAAGTATTATAAGCCACAAAAACTATAAGATAACAAAATAGAAGATAAATTGATCAAAGACCTTTTAACCGAGTGAAAGCAAATAGATTTGGAAATGAGAATTCAAATCATGCTCAAATGATCAATCATAAATCACCAAACATTATCTAGATAATCATGGGTTAGTCAACTATGTCTTAGATTTTCGAGTACCCACTTGTATCTCCTGATCACAAGCAAGTATATCTTGACTAATTCTCCAAAACTTAGAAAGTATAACAAATTAAACAAATCAATATGGCAATACTTGGGGTTATCCTAAATCTAGCTCAAATCTATGAGATGAGGGATAGATCCGGACCTAGACTTTCTCAAGATCTAGTCCATTATCAAATTCTCAAATCGTGTGAATCAATCTTTCCTACACTCAATCCTCTTTCTGAAGTAAGATCAAGATAAATAAGCAAGTCCTTGGGTTGATCACTACCTTGGAAGTCAATTAAAGCATGAGATCAATTAGAGAATCAAAGATCCATATCATAAACAAGATAATATTAAATTAATTGCAAAAGCATAAAACAAGAATCAAAACTACAATATTCAAATCTAAAAATCGAATACTACAACTTTGAATATTCAATCACAAAAAGAGTTAAAGAAAGATCTTAAGATTTACCCATTTAAACTCACAATCTTCACTCTTCAAGTTGAGTGGTGGCTCTCTCCTCTTAAAATTAGGGTTCAAGATAATCTTTCAGATCTAAGATACAAGATATATTTCCCAAGGGTTGAAATACCCTTTTATTCGGATTGGGATTTTCAAAAGTGTGAAAAGAAATCACTGGCATCACTGTAGCCCGTCAAATGTAGGTGCGACACTAGGTTGTATGTGTGACCATCACTGTTGCACCTCATTCTTCGCAGGCGCGGAGGTCTCCTATCCTTTGACTTTCACAGGAACGACACATATTCCACAGATGAGGAGCGGCTACTGTGTGACAGTACTTTCTTCACAAGTGTCCCTCTCCTTCCACCAGTGCGGGCTCGCAAATGCATCTCTCTTCCATAGTTGCGAAGTACCTAGCAACCTCCCATTTGCAGCTACTCCTCTTTTCAACTCCTTTTTGGCTCTTTTTCTCTTTAATTCATCATCTACTGCTTTTCACCTGGAATACTCATAAAGCACACCTATGTAGTGTCATTACATCATTATAATGCATGAAATCACAAGAAAAAGGACACAAATAAGTGGTAAATTCACCACTTATCAACACCCCTAACTTAATCCTTTGCTTTCCCTTAAGCATAGTAAAATCAAAGCACATGGAGACTTGAACTTTGCAGCACACTTCATCATTATGACTTCACTTTTACATACAACAATTAAGCACAAGGAATATGACTGTGCTTAGTGCTAGCAATTAGTCATGCATGCAAAATTCTTCTCGTGCCGCCTATTTCTTTCAAGACTCATTTTCGAGAATGCACCACATTATGACTAGAATAATCAAGTGACAAGAATTCATTCTCAAGAAATGACTCATACTCACTAGATTCTTTTCATGCAAATTTGGCTCAATTTTGGAGTTTCAACATCTCCACTATCTCAATTCACATGCCCTCACAAGAAAGAATGTCCCAAAATCACTCATAAAATATTCACAAAACAAGGGACAAATACACAATCACTCACACTCACAAAGAATTTCTCAAGCTTACAAATACCAAATCATAGGATTGCCCTTATTTTCAATCAACATCCACTCAACAATAGACAACTGAGAATCACAAAGGGCTTTTATCAAGTTTGTAATGTAAGTTTCGGGAAGGTTAGGATAGCATTTGGGTATAAGTGACTATACCCTCCTGAAACTTTACATACATCTTTCAGTTGCCTTGTCACCATTTTTCTCATTTTTCAAACCATACTTTTCTTTTTACTTCACACTAGATGTCATAATTTTACATTCTTGGAGGAATTGTTTTTCTTTCTTTTCTCAACTTTTCTTTTCATTTTCTTCTTTAGTACACATTTCTCCTTTATTTGACTTTTTATTTCATTGCTCATATTTCAAGACACTACGTGGATAGCATCTCATCTTCACAATTATTATCACCCCAAACTAAGGCTTTTAGCCTCATTTTCCAATTTTCTTTAGAGTTCAAAGAGGGAACGGTTCAAGAGATGATTCATTTTTCTCAAAAGGATAAGGCTTGTAATTTGGTTGCCAAAGAAACATTATTAAGCTCAAAAGGGACAACTAGGGATACATTTAGTGCAATGGTAGGTTCTTTAGGTCAAGTGGGTTTCCAACAATCACAAAGAAGGCCTAAATTCATTTCCCCAATAAAAAACAATCAAGATCATTATTGAAAGACTAACCGGGCAAGTTCTAGATGGCACGAGAAAACATAAGAATTTATTCTACAACGTCACCACACATGGCATGCAAATTAATCAAGATGGTTCAATTTTCACATCCTTTCAAAAGAGCACAAAGCATCACTTTTAACACTGCTAATGTGTCAGAAATCACAAAAAGAATTATAAGAGTTATGACAAAATCACTCTCAATAAAAACAATTTCAAAAAAATTGAGGGGTACTCACTTTTTCATTCACAATGCATGGTTATTTTGATAGTACTAAACAAGTTATATCCTCCCAAAAAGATGAAGATTTGCCCTTAGGAAATACTTCACCCTATCCATCATAAGGTAATTTCATGCATCCTTTCGAGATATGACTACTCAAACTTTACTACACAAACGCCTCATATATCTATTCTCAGCCACATAATGATTTGCCTTTAAGAAAATCATCACTCTATCCATCATCGGGCACCACCACTCAACATTATTATAAAGAAAACAAGAAGTTACTAATAAAAGCTAAAAAACAAAATAATAAAAATAACACTAATACAAACACATCAATAATCACAAAACAGCCCGATAAGGGCACATCATCCAACAAAATCATCAAATCATCCTGGCAAGGGCACAATGTTTAACAACATAAATAAAACAACCTAAATTCTACCACCCCCAACTTAAAAAAAAAGAAGTGTCCTCAATGCACAAGGTAAAAAAAAGAAAGACATAATTATAAAAGGGGCTCCCTGAAGTCCGCATCAGACTAGTGAACTGGGTACATGGTGCACATCTAAGCCGAGAATTTCACCTCCTCCTTCTTTTCGTCATTATCATCATCCTTTTCTTCATATTGGAAGGAGTACTCGTCACTATCATCCGCGTAGGTGGTGGGAATTTTCTTGTTCGGCTTGCCCCACTTGAAGATTTCTTTGATGTCACGCCACATCTTTACTATCAACTTCCCTTTCTTCTTGGTCTTTCTCCACTTTAAAATCCTGTTGGAGAGTAGCATGTTCCTTGGCTGAATTTACATAGGTCTTTTTGAGCATGCTCATTGAAGCTTCATTTTTGGTTATGGCTTCACCTTGCTTCCTTTGAAAGTTAAGATATGCTCTCATTTCTTCCTTTGCTCCTCTTGTGAAGGTCCGCTAGGCAACTTATATACCAAATCTATGATGGTATCCAATAGAGAAGAAAATGCTCCAAAGAGACCTTTTGGTTGTGGATTTTGGGAAGAAGACCCTTGTTCAACATTTATGTTCAACTTGCTCTTTTCGCTTTTCCACACACCACCTTCACTCTTCACTTTCAAGGTATGATAGGGCTTCTCTGATCAGAGCCAATGGTCATTTGGCTTCATTTTCGCACTGGAAAATTGACATAGCTCCATAATCCAAGAAGGAAATATCAAAGTTTAATATTGAGCTATGCACTTTGTAAATTTTAAACTGTTAGGTTGGGTTGATTTCTGTGCAGGTTGTAGTTTGTGGAGGTTTGGTAGGGTGTGATAGGAGTATCTGTATTCTTGATTGCTTTACTTTTGGTTTAGAGGTTTGCTTGCTGAGTACCGTGTTGTTTGGTACTCACCCCTTGCTTCTACACTTGTGTAAGTTTTGAGTCCGGATCAATGTGATACTCCTCTTCTTCTCTACTTCGTCTGAGGTTTTTCAGTGGATACTTAGGTAGCTGCTTGTCATCTCAGCGGGCCTTATTGTTCCTTTATTATGTTCTTGTTATACTTTAGAAATAAAGACATTTGAAACTTGTATTTCATTTCAAATCAATTGTATTATGGTAGAGGCTTTTACACGTGAAAATCAGCTTTTGGAATATTTATGAGATTGGCTAAGTTATCTGTATTTATGTCATTAGTAGTTTGTATTCTGTATTTCTATCGTTTCATTTGAGTTTTAGGCTGACTTGTCTTGGTGGGATAAGACGAGTGTCATCACACCCATTTTTGTAGTCATGACAAATGGTATCAGAGCCCAGGTTCTAGGAAATGAATTGCACTACTTACAAAATTATATTTATGATTTCACAAAGGATAATAGTGGAAAGTGTGATTTAAACTATGCCATTGAACGTTTTTATTAATAAGTGGACATTGACTCACAAATTCAGTTAATATGGAATAAAGTGAGTATCAAACACCCGCCTTATTAATAATTAATATTTACGTTATTGATAATTGCATAATTCAAGCTACCATCGTGAATTGATATAAGTGTACATATTCTTCAACCTCCGCTTTATAATAAATGGAATTTATTCATTTGGAAACTACACATATGAGTAGTAGTTTAAGGGTAAAACTTATCCGCACCTAATGTATACACCAATCCAATACATGCATGCCATGTGTTATAAATTATAGTTCATTTTACTTAACCATAATTAATTAACATATTTTTTACTTCACGAAATCATGTAACCATGAAAATTACATTAGTTTGGTGTATGTACCAGGTGTGGGTAAGTTTTTACTGTAGTGTTATGATTAAATAAGAAATTATTACTCATCCATTTTATTTTAATTTACTTCTGCACAAAAAAGTAGTTATTTGTTATAATTTTTACTTCAAGTTTGTAATGACCCTTCAGGTCATTTGTGTGTTTGTGCCTCTTTTCTGTCGTTTAGAGCGTTCCTGTAGCGACCCCAAGTCATTTCTGACTTGCTGGCACTGTAGGTTCAGTTGCCTGGTCGTTCGTTTGGGTTTTGTGCATGTTTTCCTATTTTGGAGCTTTTGAAGCCTGAAAAGTTGATTTCAATCATAACCTTAGGTAAACGACCTCAGAAAGGAATTCGAACGGTTCCATCAGCTCCAGAGTGGCCAAATTAGGCTAGAAGCATATTTGGCCCGAGTCCTGGGGCTTTCGGTGTGACTTTGGGGCCATTTGGCTCTTTAGCTTTTGAAATTTGGCTTGAAGTTGACTTTAGTTAACTTTCTTGGTAAACACACTCAGATGAGAATTCCGTTAGCGCGGTTAGTTCTGAAATGCCGATTTTGGTTTAGAATGACCTTTCGTGTGCTTCCCAGGGCTTTTGGTCTAATTCCGAGTCCCTTGGTAAAATTCAGCTAAAATGGCACTTTGGGTATGGGACCCACTTTTTATCGAAACGACCTCGTATGGAAATTTTGACTGCGCCATTGAGTCCGAAATGTCAAATTTAGTGGGGTTGCATATCTGGTTTATTTTCATCGGGTCCCGAACGAATTCCGGGGATCCGTTCAGAGAATTTGAAAAATAGAAAAATCTGGTGTTGCTGGTGCAGACCTTTAGCGGCTAGAGTATAGCCTTTTAGCGAGCAGAAATAGCTTTTAGAGACCAGAACTGCTGCTATTTAAATAGCGAAAAATCAAATTTTGCCCTATTTTAAAACTTCGATATCTCGAGTTGTAGAGCTCCGTTTTGGGTGATTCGAAGTCCCAGGTGCTCGGAATCTTATTTTCTGTGTGGGTGACTATCCGGAGCATATCGGAAAGTCTCCGATTGTGTTGTATCTTCATTGTAAGTGGCTGCCCCTAGTCTCTTTTTGTGATAAGTTTTGCATATTTGTTTGTTGTTGCATGGAGCTGTTCCGAGCCCCGAGAGGTGTCCAGTTTTGGAACACAAGCTCACGGGAGGGTTAGGACCTCTTTACGGTGTCAATTCTTGAAATACCGGAGCAGGTCCCACATTTTTTGATTTTGACTTCGAAATTAGTCTGTCTCCGATTTTGATGATTTTAGTGTCTAAACGACCGTGCTGATGCTGTGATTCTATTTTTGATAAATTCGAGGACGTTCCGAAGGAAAAATCTCCAACAGAGTGATTAGGAGCGCGCGCGGTCGACCTTCTAGTAGGTTACGACTTCCCTTTCTTTAGATTGAGCTTGAATGTGTAAATGCATGCGGATTTGTGTGAATTTGGGTTGGGTAGCTAGTATTTCTGCTCTTCTTCTCTAAATTCTTGCTTTAGGGTTGATTTTCAAGCTGTTTCGGGGTTAGAACCATGTTACCAGAAGGGGTTATTTATCTATGGATATTTGTGGATTATCTGTTGGGTTGTTTATTTGTTGTTGCATGCGTAGTATTTTGTTAGCTGCTTATTTATGTTGAGTTATATCTTGGGCCTTAGATTAGGTTAGGTTAGAGTTGACTTAGACCCATGTACCTGTTGACTTTGGTATGTATCCGAAGTCGATTCGGATGGACTAGTCCTTGTAGACTGGAATAGCAGACTTCGGTCTGATAGTTGAGCCTGGTTGTAGTTTCGTCTTGTTTCTGATTCTTCTGTATTCTCTTTCTGTGGTCCCGATGGTTCATCAGTGGTGTGTTGTTTCTCCTCGGCTTTTGGATGTGTCGAGATGGGTTCGGCGGTACTATGGTTGGTAGTGGACGGCGATCCACCTTGGCTTGATGTTTGAAGTAATTTGGATGGCACCGCGTACTCTACTGGCTGGGTAGGGCCCCCAAGAGTATTAGCGAAATAGGCGATTAGATATGACATTCTTGTGTTGTCCAGTGTACTCTACTGGCTGGGTAGGGCCCCCGAGAGTACCGGCGCACTCTACTGGCTTGGGTAGGGCCATAGAGTGTTGGTTGTTTGGGCAACAGAGTATTAAGGCTTGTGATTGGCTGGTTGTTCCATTTCAGGGTTGGTGTTGCCGGAGTCGTCGTGCCTTGGCACTCTACTGGCTGGGTAGGGCCCCCAGGAGTTGCTATCTAGGCGGCGGTCCAACTTGAAAGTCAGACCTGTGACCGAGATGGAGTTGGCTGGTTGGTTCGACTGAGTTGGTTGGTGGATTCGCTTCGTGGCTTGGGTCTTCCTTCGTTTCCGTAGAATAGCTCTTCTGTGTACCTGTCGGGCTTTTGGGGGTCAGTTCGGGTTTTATTTAAACTTGTGCACGAGTGTACCTTCTGGGCTTATGGGGGTCAGTTAGGTTTAGATTAGATGTACTTAGTTTTATTTTCGGTGCGCTCGTGTGCTTTTTTTCGCTTTCGCTTGACCTCTATTATTGTAGATTGTATCTTTTCAGTCTGTTTTTACCTTTCTTGCTCAGTCGTCCTATAATGCCTACTGGGTACCTGTTGTATTGGTACTCATGCTACACTTTGCATTTGTTTTTGTGATGCAGATCCGAGCACCAGCTATCAGCGTTGAGTTCGAGCCTACAACGGTCTGTTCCAGAGACGAGGGTGAGCACATAGCGTTCTGGACTACCTGCCTTCTTCTGTTATATATTTTTTCTTGTGTTTTGCTTTTGAGACAACTTATTTCTGTGGTCCGCTTTTGGGACTTGTACTCGTTTAGTAGTTCTGTACAGGTGACTTCCAGGTTCTGGGAGGTATTGTTATTATGTATATAGATGTCTCGCTTCCCCCTTTCCTTTATCTGTTTCTTTATTTATGCTTCGGCTTAGTTGAGGTTAGTTTCCACCTTCAGTCCCATTACTGTTAAGTTCCAGGATAGGGTCTAGGCTTGCCTACTGGTGGGTTGGTAAGCGCTATCAAGACTCGAGAAATCAGGTTGTGACAAGTTGGTATCAGAGCCGCAGGTTTGTTAGTCTCACTTGTACAGAGCTAACATCTAGTAGAGTCCTACAGATCAGCGCGGAGACATCCGTGACTTATCTTCGAGATGGTAAAGGATGTCTTTAGGAGGTTTTCGTGTTTTGTTTCCTGTTCGTGCATCATTGTCTGATTGGTTTCATGAAATCTCACTTGTTTCACTCTGTCGCAGGATGGCTAGCATGCGCAGTAGATGTCGAACCCAAGGTCGAGGTGGTGCTGTGGCACCAGGCCGCGATAGAGCGATGACTCCGAAGCCGGAGGCGGAGCCTTGTAGAGAGCAGATTCCTCCTCAGCCGGTGGGGCCAGGACCAGCCCAGCCACCGCCCTCTCCGGCTGCTGCCCTTGACCTTCAGGGTATGCTCGAGCAGATTTTGGCTAGATAGGAGGTTTGCAGTAGTTCCAAAGCCAGCTCCAGCATCATAGGGCCAGCTTGCCCCTGTGGCTCCAGAGATTCATCAGCAGGGTCAGCTTGCAGCAGCAGCCCCAGAGGGACAGTAACTGCCAGCATCGGCGGCCATTCAGCCAGACGCAGTAGATGGAGTTATGCCGTTGAGAGTGCAGAAGATGCTCGGGGTGTTCCTTAAACTGACATCGCTGAGATTTTCTGGGGCTGTTGGGGAGGACGCCCATGAGTTCATTACTTCCTGCCGGGAGAGATTACAGGCTTTAGGATTAGTGGAGTCGAGAGGAGCCGCCTTCACTGCTTATCAACTAGACAGACCGACCAGACAGTGGTGGCATTCCTTCATTGAGACCAGGCCAGCTGGGTCCCTGCCAGTATCATGGGCAGAGTTTTCAAAGGCCTTTCTGGCTAGATTCATCCCACGGAGCGTCAGGGATCACCTCCGTGATGAATTCTCAAGGTTCGAGCACGGCTCCATGACGGTGTCCGAGTATGAGGCCAGATTTCATGAGTTGTCCCGTCATGCTACTATGATCCTGCCCACGGAGGAGGAGAGAGTTAGATGCTTTGTCTGGGGTTTGAGATTGCTGGTGCGTATTGAGTCGCAATCTATGTTATCAGAGGGCCGTTCTTTTCTGAATGTTGTGAACCATGCCCGCACGATTGAGCAACTCCATCGTGAGGCTCAAGGGGGCGGCGACAAGAGGGCTAGGCAGGATGACGGCTCTAGTAGGTACCGTCCCAGGCCTAGGGATACTCAGGATCGGGTCCAGCAGAGGTTCCAGTCAAGCCAGTCTAGTCGCCCATTTCAGGCAGCACTGCAGACTTCAGAGGGTGACCAGCACCGTCAGGGTGGTTACAGTGCTGGTCCGAGCCAGGGCCGAGGTAGTTCCCAGACAGGTTTCTCAAGTCGGGGTGGCCAGCCTCCAGTTCTGAGTAGGTCTTCTCAGGGTTGCTTCACTTGTGGAGAGCTTGGTCATTGGGCTAGGGAGTGTCCTATCTCCAGATCAGCTTTACCAGCTCCTCAGGCGGCAAGACCGGTTTCAGCAGTAGCACCTCCAGCTAGAGGAGAAGGTCAGCATCAGGGTGCGCAGGGAGGTCCCCAGGGAGGCAGGATAGGTGGCAGGACAGGTGGTAGGGTGGATACTAGTGATAGAGGCACCCAGAGCCATTTTTATGCAGCTCCAGCCATAGCAGAGGCCGAGGCGTTTGATGATGTGATCACAGGTACGGTTCTCCTATGCCATCAGTCCACTTCACCCTTATTTGATCTTGGTTCTACATATTCATATGTATCTGCTTATTGTGTTCCTCGGTTGGGGGTGAGTCCAGAGTCTTTAGCGGTACCCTTGCGTGTTTCGACCCCGGTAGGGGATTCTTTAGTAATGGATCAGGTGTGTAGATCCTGTGTGGTGACTATTCGGGGGCAGGACACTCGGGTTGATCTTATCGTGTTGAGTATGATGGATTTTGATCTGATTTTAGGCATGGATTAGTTATTCCCTCATCGCGCGGTCTGGGAATTCTATGCCAAGACCGTTACTTTAGCCAGCCCTGGTATTTCACCGGTGGTGGCAGGGCTCTCGCAGTCGTACACCAGTTGGGCTGGTTTCTTGTATTCAGGCCCAGAGGCTTGTAGATAGCGGATGCTTGGCTTATTTGGCTTATATGGCTTATATTAAAGATGTTATTAGGGAGAGCCCTACAGTGGAGTCAATGCCTATAGTTCGAGAGTTTGCTGATGTGTTTCCTGTCGACCTTTCTAACCTAACCCAGAGTGAGATATTGACTTTGCCATCGATTTGGAGACGGGTACTCGTCCTATTTCGATCCCACCATACCGTATAGCCCCTGCAGAGCTCAAGGAGCTCAGTGTTTAGCTTCAGGACCTCTTAGGTAAGGGGTTCATTTGGCCTAGTGTATCGCCTTGGGGTGCCCCAGTTCTGTTTGTGAAGAAGAAGGATGGTACCATGCGGATGTGTATTGATTACAAGCAGTTGAATAAGGTGACGGTGAGGAACCGTTACCCCATGCCTAGTATTGATGATCTATTCGACCAGCTTCAGGGTGCCGCAGTGTTTTCTAAGATTGACTTGAGATCTGGCTATCATCAATTGAGGGTTAGAGCAGCGGACATCCCTAAGACAACATTTATGACTCGTTACGGCCATTATGAGTTCCTAGTGATGTCTTTTGGGTTGACTAATGCCCCTGCCGCTTTCATGGACTTGATGATTCGTGTATTCAGGTCGTACCTGGACTCCTTCGTCATAGTTTTCATTGATGATATCTTGGTATACTCGCGGAGCCATGGTGAGCATGAGAAACATCCGAGGGTAGCGCTCCAGACTTTGAGAGATCATCGGCTTTATGCCAAGTTCTCAAAGTGCGCATTTTGGCTTGAGTCTGTAGCATTCTTCGGGCACGTGGTGTCCAAGGATGTCATTATGATGGATTGGGCGAAGATTGAGCTTATCCGTGATTGGGCTAGGCCCACTTCTATGACTGAGTTTCGGAGCTTCGTCGGATTGGCAGGGTACTACAGACGTTTTGTTGAGGGTTTCTCTACCATAGCAGGCCCTCTGATTTGGTTGACTAGCCAGGATGTTCCCTTTGTGTGGTCGGAGGAGTGTGAGAGGAGCTTTCTAAGGCATAAGGAGTTGCTTACCACTGCTCCTATATTGACTCTTCCAGTTGAGGGTGAGGGCTTCACGGTTTATTGTGACGCATTTGGCATTGTCTTAGGTTGTGTTCTGATGCAGTAGGGCTAGGTTATCGCTTATGCGTCGAGGCAGCTTAAGCTGCATGAGTGCAACTACCCCACTCATGATTTGGAGTTAGCAACGGTAGTTTTTGCGCTTAAGATCTGGAGGCATTACCTATATGGAGTTCATTGTGAGATCTACACTGATCGCAGGAGCCTGACCAACTACTCAGATCTATCGATCGGATAAAACACAACCGAAATATAAGAGAATTTTTATCTGATTTTAATAACTGTATGGACTGAGCTATACACTTTTTTACCCAAGCAAGGGGTCTGTCTAGATTGTAGTACATACTCGAGTTGAGCCCATGTGTCTAGAAGTTCTAACCGGGAAAAAGCTGCCCTTTTTCTCTAATATCGGGACTTACATCCACCGGCTTTCTAGACGTAGCCACTAAGGCAAAGCCAACAAGAGTAGTGCTAGGATCTGACTGTACCACCATCTCGGAACCAAGTTAAGAATACAGAATAAAAATTCCTTCATACTTAAGTTAAGTCTAAGCTATTTTCATAGTTACTATAATCTAAACTTCAGATCTTTGACATAGATATGAAGATGTTTAGCCGGACATAGCCCGGCTCAAAATTATAAAATAATAAAAAGAAAGTAAAGTACCTTAGTGACTCTTGTTATGCCTTCAAAACTTGAAGATTTTTTATTTCTAGAAAATTTTTACAAGAGAGAGAAGTGAACTTAACTAAAACTTGAGGTGCCTTTTGCTTCCTCAATCGATCCTATATATAGAAAAAGAAAGAAAGAAAAAGCAAAAATAAAAGGATTTTTACATAATATGGGGCCCATATCTGTGCCCTAGTGAACAGTCTTTCTACTGTATCCACATGCTGTGGGTCTTTCCTGTCTTCATATCTGATTTTTTCCCTTTATGCTTTTGATTAAAGCTTCGGCTCTTTTCAAGGCATCTTCTGTCATATCATGCTCTTCTTCCACTGGTTGAGAATCCAATGTGATATCATCTTCATGACTGTCACTCTTCATTGACGTGTCTGATTTTTCATAGTGATTGAGGGAGCGTAATAAGTTTTTTTTACCTCCTCCAAATAATTTTCAATCATTTCAGTTTTATTACCTTCCTGAAAGGAAATCCTCCTAGCCATGTGTCTAACGGAACTATCTTCAGTTATTTCCTTTGCAGGGATCTGAGAATAATCTTGAATTCTTTTGGTAATTGAATCCAGAAGTTCTTGACCGAATAATACTTTGGTCTTGGGATCTTTTTTCATTAACTTATCCCAAAAATTATTGTAGAATACCCTATTCAAGCAAGGTATTTGATCTTCGCTGAAGCCTAGTTCTAGAGTCCATTTGTGGATCCAAGGAATTGAGAATTCAATGAAGAAATAAATTTGATCAATTTTTTCTATACAATAGATATGATCTATGTGATATAAATCATTCAATCTGGGTGAGACTTTCGTCCATTCTCTATACAGTTTTAAAAATAAATCTTGCAAAATCTTTGCTGACGGACGGTGGTATGACCACCATTTAAGAAACCAATTTGGAATCTCAGTCTCAAATATCTTTGAACATACTTTGATGAACCAAGTATGTTTATGCTTGCTGTTATTATAATACAACACTTTATCAAAGGCTTGGATATAATTCCAATAAGTGAAATTTATTCTAGTTTTGTTGAGACTTATCTGTCTCTCATTCATGGTGGAAATCCTCCATTCTTCTACAGATATAATTGGCTTGATGATTATTTTTGAGAAACTATATTCCTCTGTGCTTGATCCAGACATTCCTGAAAAATATTGAAATTCGGCACTCCCTGTTTCTTTAGGAATATTTTCATAATAAGTTTGGATTTTGTATGACTCACCCTGTTAGTATAGCCCATTTATCAAATATCTCTGAATATTTTCCATAGTTCTTGTTTTCTCTAAATTTCAGAGTTTTCTACTGGAAATATTATTTCCTTGTTTGGGACTTGTTCAAATGATTTTATATCATCATTGTCCAAAGTATCATTTTGCTTTTGTGATTCTAAATATGCTTGTAACTGTGCATATAAAGGACTGTCTTCTGGAATATCTTCCAGATTTATTAATGACGTTGATACCTGGGGTATCTTTGCATTAATTAGCTTCTTTTGTCCCAACTATATAACTAGGGAGCTAGTACTGGAACCATATGATGACCCCAGCGATCATTGCGAATAAGAGTACGCTGATCTTCCTCATCTTGATCTTCCTCGCCCTCTAGGCGGATTCATTCTACAAATATCCAGAATATTTTTAATCAGGTACTTCATCATAAATAAAGCTATCTCTAACTCCATCGTCGGACAAATCATATTCTTCATATTCGAATACAGAGAATTCTTCTCTAACAATATTATCTATAATTTTTTCAATAATAACCTCTTTCATATCACGAGGTAAATGTATTACTTGCAAAATAGCAACTAACAGATAATTATCTAGAAACATATTATAAAAAAAGGGATTCATTGAAGATATTCTCTAGATCGGAAATCAGGTAAGGAGTTATCACTTCCTTTCTTATAAAGAATTTCAAAATCAAAAGGAGCTAATTGCGCTTGCCATCTGGCAAATATTAATTTTGACGCGTCATGTTTAAAATCTTTGTTAAACATAAACTTTACCGCTTGAGCGTCTGTTTTTATTATAAACTTTTGATTATAAAGATCATTTTGAAATTTTAAAACGCATTTGACAATTGTAAATATTTCGTGAGCCACAGTAGCGTATTTCTTCTGGGCTTATGTCCATTTTCCTGAGTGAAATCTTATCAAGTATTCACATTTGTCATGGGGATTTACTTGTTTTAATATTCCTCCATAACCTATATTTGAAGCATCTGTCTCAATATTTTTTTGCCAAGCTGGGTTAGCTAAAGTTAGACAAGGCAAAGAAATAACTCTTTGTTTAATATTTTTAACTAAAGCAGTATGACTGCTATTCCAAGCTTCCTTATGACCTTTCTTCAACCTGTCATAGAGAGGGGCAAGGTCATGAGAAAGATTTTTGTAAAAAGGAGAAATATGATTCAAGCTTCCCAAGAATCTCTGTAATTGAGTTCTATCAGTAATAATATTAGGAAATTTTGAAGCAAATTCAATTGCCCTTTGTATAGGTGTTACTTTTCCCAAGCAGATGTGATGACCCAAAAATCTAATTTCTGTTTAAAATAGACTCATTTTTTGTTTTGATATAACTAAACCATTTTGTATAAGAATTTTCTTTAAAATATCAAGATGCTTTATATGCATTTCTAATGCTTTAGAAAATACTAGGATATCATCAATATAGACTATAATAAAGTCTAGATAAGGATTGAAAATATCATTCATAATTTTTTGGAATTCGGATGGGGCATTTTTTAATCCAAAAGGCATAACGTTCCATTCATATTGCCCAAAAGGAACATTAAACGCCGTTTTATAAGAATGTTCTTTAAATATTTGAATCTGCCAATATCCTGATTTTAAATCAAATTTTGAAAATATATTGGCATCATATAATCTTGAAAGCAAATCTTTTTTATTCGGGATCGGGTATCTGATCCATTTTAAGAATTTATTCAAAGGTTTATAATTTATTACTAACCTGGGAACACCACGTTCTTTTTCAGCTGCATTATTAACATAAAAAGCAGTACAGGATCATGGTGATTTAGAAGGTTTTATCAAACCCTTTTGTAACAAATTGTCAATCTCTTTTTTGCATAATTCCACCAATTCGGCATTCATCTGGCAAGGTCGAGATTTAGCAGGAATGTCTTCCTCTGAAAAATCTTCCTCATATGGAAGAGTAGCAATATGCTTCTTTCTAATCCAGAAAGCACTAGGATGGTCAGCACAAACGTCAACAGCCATCTGTTCATAAATTAATTTAATTTTTTCTTGAACTTTAGTAGTTTTTAGCGTATCTGCTACATTGATACTGAAACATTCCAATTGTAAAGAGTCAACATGCTTTTGTTTCATATTAATCAAAGCATTAATATCTGGAGAAACTGGGTTTGTGATAAAAGTATATCTTATTTTTTGGTTATTATAACTTGCACAAAATCCGTTAGCATCAATATGAGTAAACGGATAAATAACACTTATAAAAGGAGTTCCTAAAATAATAGGAGGGTATAACTGATTTTTTACCAAAAAGAAGAAATGCGGAATACAAACTTTATTTTGGCAAATGCGAGTATTAGGCAATTTATACTTTATAGTTAAAGCATGACCTAATGCAGACTTAACCATATGGGTGGTTTTTTCAAAATATTTTGTAGGCACAAGACCTTCTTGAATGCAACTAACATCAGTTCCACTGTCAATCATTGCTACATCAGTTATTGAGTAGCTATTATTAATCAAAATAGTGCACTTAACATACCATTTATTAGCAGTTATGACATGCATGGTTCCTAAGAAAGAATTAGAATTATGATTAAATTTCAAAATTTGATTAAAATTTTGAGTTTCATCACTATCCATTAAAATTTCTTTTCCTTTATCAGAGGTTTGCTCAGTTGGAGAAATATTATTCTCTATATAAGTTATCCTATGATCACAAATCATTTAGTTTTGTTTGAGATTTTTAATATCCTTTTTCAAATTATCAATTTCTATTTTTAAGTTGTCAAACGAAGAATTTCTTGTTGTTTAAATATATTTGTTACCAAGTCTGTCATTAACTTCTTTTAAAGAGTAAGGAGCTTGATAACTAAAATCAATTCTTTGTTTTTCAAATTCTTTTGAAGTACTGGAATTTGAAATATTTACCATGTTAGGAATTTTTTCTCGAAGGTTATTATCAGTAACCTCTTTTAAAATTTCTATAACATTGTCAAAAGTAATAGTATTAACATTCAAATCTTGAAATTGAGATTGTAATTTATAAAAATCGCCATTTTCGCAAGAACAATTTTCATCCTTGCAACTATTGCACTGATTTTCACAAACCTTTTCTTCATCTGAAAAGTCGACCAAATTAATCTCATCCTCTAAATCTGAAGATGAACTATAGTCGTAATCTGCTTCTGAGCCCGAAGTGTACAACATACCGTAAATTTTTTCGTGTAACTCATTGTCCAGTTCTAAAGCTTTCAGCTTTTCTAATTTACAATTTGGAGCTATATGTCCAACATTTCCACATCGGTAACACTTAAGATTTGCCAATTCTTTTTTGACCTGCTTTTAGCAAACCTGTGAGACCTTCTATGGCTTTTTCTAGCCTCTCTTTCTTCTTTAGATCTT
The DNA here is from genome assembly GCA_018342035.1 of Solanum appendiculatum. Classification (NCBI taxonomy): domain Eukaryota; kingdom Viridiplantae; phylum Streptophyta; class Magnoliopsida; order Solanales; family Solanaceae; genus Solanum; species Solanum appendiculatum. Next base: position 53,923 of record JAGDQO010000301.1, read on the forward strand.
TTTCCTTTATCATTATCTCGATACTTATGACTTTTGTCCTTTTTCTTTTTATGCTTACCCGAAGTGTCAGTTGGGCCTGCTACACCGAATTGAGCACAAAAATCTCCTGATTGATTCTTCTCTTTTAGCTTATCCATCTTAAGTTGTCTTGATAATCTTAATTCATTACACAAGTTTAATCCTTCCTGTGTACAAACTCCTATCAGTTTTCCATAAGTATAATTTTTGTAAGGAATTTCTCCAAAATTTTCTCTTAGAGTTTTCCTAACCCTTTCTGCAAATAACAACGGAAGACCATCAATAAATTTGGTTTTCCAATAATCCAACTTATTTTCGGGCAATTCCATGACCCGTCTCATAAAGGTGTCCTTGTACCATCTGAATTCTCCTAAATGTCTGCATCTCAGATCATTGAGTAGTGTACGAACCATTTCGTACTGATTGGTATATCTGCCATTAAAATGTTCTAAAATTGTAAGAACCAGTGTATATACAGCATCTTCTCTGTTTTTAACAAGAGCCATACCAAGATTATCGATTCCTTCATCAGTGGCAACTGCATTAATAACTGCTACCTTTTCTTCGGTTGAAAGATAATTATCCCACCAACCACTTAATTGTCCGGTGAAACCTACAATTATCATTTTGCAAATAGTTCTATCCATATTCTTTACATTTTTACAAATAGTTGCATACATCAGCATACCATGCACAAGAATGGTTAACTGTCTGTCAGTTAAGCCATCCAGATTCCATTCATAGATTTCTGAACCGCTATAAGACGTATTTGTCTGATTCCAATCTCTTTCTTCTATTAACATATCTTGAGGGGTTGGTCTATTGTAATAGTATGTTTGCATACGAGGCTTATCAGCGTACTTCTTGCTTTTCACATATCCTTTGAGTTTATTAAACTCCGAAGCAATAACATCTTTATAATTAGGATTAAAATCAATTTTGTTTGCAAAATCGTCAGAAATATGAATAGGCTTTAAACTTAATCCCGAAGACTTTGAGTTTAAACTCGAAAACTTTTTATCAAGAAGTTCTTCCAAATCATTTAAAGATTTAAATTTAAAATCCTGAATCTCAAGAGGTCTTTGAATATGAGTTATGCTAACTAGAGGATTGGATTTGCTTTTTGAAGTGGAAGCAACTTCGGATTCTCTTTTGTCATTACTCATATCTTTTATTAAAATCTTTAACTCTTCAAGCTTTTTATCTAGAGAACTAATGTGTTCTCCTAAAACTTTAACATAGAGACCCTAATAATTGTTTTGAGAAATTATTTTATTAATTTCAGCTATGCTTATAACAGCAACGTCATCATCAACAAATCTCTGAAAAGCTTCAAACGTAATACTTGTATTATTAGGTAAAATAAAGGATGACTTGGGAGGATAAATTGTTTTAATAATCTTTCCTCTCCCATCTTTATAAGTCCTTTCTAAAACCTTGATATATAAAGGTAAATAAGTGGTTATAAACCATGGTACGAAAAACATAATTTTGTTATGAAGAGTACAACTTTCATAAAATTCTTCGGAAATATTATGCAAATCTTCTTTACTATAAGTATCAAAAATCCAAGTTTTAAACTTATCCCATTTTTTATCAAACAAATCATTTTGAATGTAACCGCTTGCCTGCGAACCCGGACTAAAATCGATTTTGTGTGGAATCATTAAATCTTGTCGGGGTCAAATCCCATTTCGGATGCAGTAGGCATATCACCTATTTGAGAGGCAGAGAGTATTTCTCCCTGAGTATTAACCACTTGAACTATATTTGTCCGTGGATCAATCTGTACCTTATCACTCTGTTTTACCTTTTCTACCGACTTTACTGTAGACAGAGTGTGAAGAGAAGCTGCCCGATTCCGAGCTGATCCATAAGCTGGTTCAATTGGAGAGATATGATGTATCGAAGGAAGCCTTCTATAATCAGAACAGGAGTGTCTATTATAAATAGATGATTGATCATCAAACCTTCCAACAAACTGACTATTATCAAACTGCATAGTGATTCTTCCATCTAGATGTTGATAAATATGAGAATAATATGTATTACTGACCTCATTAGTCAACTGGTCGGGAGCTATAACCGACTGTAAAGTCCAAGTTGCTGGAAAATCAATTTCATCCCACAAAATGGTTCTTCTTGTGGTAACTTTGATTTTGAGAAATTCGCTTCCATAATCACAGTTTGATTCGAAGTGTCATACAATTTACACTTCGGATTAAGAGAAGATAATAATCTATAATATATTCTATACGATAAACAAATCAGTTTAGATCCAGGCGCATAGTTATAACCATAGGTTTTAACATTTAATGTTAAAGCATCAAGAATATTCACATCTGAAAGAGAAAGTTACAAATTTGGTTGAGTATTAAAATATACAGGACCATACGCAATAGTGGATTCTATCGAACCTATTAAAGATTGTCGGAAATTATAATTCCTAGCATCTCTTAGAGCTGCCATAAAAGTTTCAGGTAACCCTTTTAGGGTTAAAGGTTTAAACGCAATCTGAACCATACCAATATGCATAAAATTAAACGGATTTTTATATAAATAAATGTCTCGCTTATTTAATAAATGAATAGTCTGTTCAGACGAATTTAAAGCAAGAGACTGCTCAGTTGTTTTGAAGATAGTTTATCAAACCAACCATAATCATAAACAGCTTTTATCGAAACTTTAGGAATAGTCCATTTATTTAATAAATCTAAATCTTGAGGTATATCTACCTCCTGCAATCTAGTACTTTTAGTACTTGAATCACCTTGTTCCATAACAATATTTGTTCATACCTATAACAAATATCTTGATTTATCAAATAATTACAATGAAAATCCCTAGGCTCTGATACCATTGGTCAGGATCGGAGGCCGTCGGGCGGTAGTCCTAACAAATTGTCAATCTCTTTTTTGATGAATTCCACCAATTCTTCATTGGTCAGGATCGGAGGCCGTCGGGCGGTAGTCCGCCATGACAACTACTCAGATCTATCGATCGGATAAAACACAACCGAAATATAAGAGAATTTTTATCTGATTTTAATAACTGTATGGACTGAGCTATACACTCTTTTACCAAAGCAAGGGGTCTGTTTAGATTGTAGTACATACTCGAGTTGAGCCCATGTGTCTAGAAGTTCTAACCGGGAAAAAGTTGCCCTATTTCTCTAATATCGGGACTTACATCCGCTGGCTTTCTAGACGTAGCCACTAAGGCAAAGCCAACAAGAGTAGTGCTAGGATCTGACTGTACCACCATCTTGGAACCAAGTTAAGAATATCGGAATAAAAATTCCTACATACTTAAGTTGAGTCTAAGCTATTTTCATAGTTACTATAATCTAAACTTCAGATCTTTGACATAGATGTGAAGATGTTTAGCCGGACATAGCCCTGGCTCAAAATTATAAAATATTAAAAAGAAAGTAAAGTACCTTAGTGACTCTTGTTATGCCTTCAAAACTTGAAGATTTTTTATTTCTAGAAAAATTTTACAAGGGAGAGATGTGAACTTAACTAAAACTTGAGGTGCCTTTTGCTTCCTCAATCGATCCTATATATAGAAAAAGAAAGAAAGAAAAAGCAAAAATAAAAGGATTTTTACATAATATGGGGCCCATATTTGTGCCCTAGTGAACAGTCTTTCTACTGTATCCACATGCTGTGGGTCTTTCCTGTCTTCATATCTGATTTTTTCCCTTTATGCTTTTAATTAAAGCTTCGGCTCTTTTCAAGGCATCTTCTGTCACATCATGCTCTCCTTCCACTGGTTGAGAATCCAATGTGATATCATCGTCATGACTTTCGTCACTCTTCATTGACGTGTCTGATTTTTCATAGTGATTGAGGGAGCGTAATAAGTTTCTTTTTACCTCCTCCAAATAATTTTCAATCATTTCAGTTTTATTACCTTCCTGAATGGAAATCCTCCTAGCCATGTGTCTAACTGAACTATCTTCAATTATTTCCTTTGCAGGGATCTGAGAATAATCTTGAATTCTTTTGGTAATTGAATCCAGAAGTTCTTGGCCGAATTATATTTTGGTCTTGGGATCTTTTTTCATTAACTTATCCCAAAAATTATTGTAGAATACCCTATTCAAGCAAGGTATTTGATCTTCGCTGAAGCCTAGTTCTGGAGTCCATTTGTGGATCCAAGGAATTAAGAATTCAATGAAGAAATAAATTTGATCAATTTTTCTATACAACATATATGATCTGTGTGATATAAATCATTCAATCTGGGTGAGACTTTCGTCCATTCTCTATACAGTTTTAAAAATAAATCTTGCAAAATCTTTGCTGACGGACGGTGGTATGACCACCATTTAAGAAACCAATTTGGAATCTCAGTCTCAAATATCTTTGAACATACTTTGATGAACCAAGTATGTTTATGCTTGCTGTTATTATAATACAACACTTTATCAAAGGCTTGGATATAATCCCAATAAGTGAAATTTATTCTAGTTTTGTTGAGACTTATATGTCTCTCATTCATGGTGGAAATCCCCTATTCTTCTACAGATATAATCTGCTTGATGATTATTTTTGAGAAACTATATTCCTCTGTGCTTGATCCAGACATGCCTGAAAAATGCTGAAATTTGGCACTCCCCGTTTCTTTAAAAATATTTTCATAATAAGTTTGGATTTTGTATGACTCACCCGGGTAGTATAGCCCATTTATCAAATATCTCTGGAATATTTTCCATGGTTCTTGTTTTCTCTGAATTTCAGAGTTTTCTACTGGAAATATTATTTCCTTGTTTGGGACTTGTTCAAATGATTTTATATCATTACTGTTCTCCTTTGCTATGGAAGCAAAAGTATCATTTTGCTTTTGTGATTCTAAATATGCTTGTAACTGTGTATATAAAAGACTGTCTTCAGGAATATCTTCCAGATTTATTAATGACGTTGATACCTGGGGTATCTTTGCATTAATTAGCTTCTTTTGTCCCAACTGTATAACTGGGGAGCTTGTACTGGAACCATATGATGACCCCGGCGATCCTTGCGAATAAGAGTACACTGATCTTCCTCCTCTTGATCTTCCTCGCCCTCTAGGCGGATTCATTCTACAAATATCCAGAATACTTTTAATCAGATAGTTCATCATAAATAAAGTTATCTCTAACTCCATCGTCGGACAAATCAGATTCTTCATATTCGAATACAGAGAATTCTTCTCTAACAATATTATCTATAATTTTTTCGATAATAACCTCTTTCATATCACGAGGTAAAGGTATTACTTGCAAAATAGCAACTAACAGATAATTATCTAGAAACATATTATAAAAAGAGGGATTCATTGAAGATATTCTCTAGATAGGAAACCAGGTAAGGAGTTATCACTTCCTTTCTTATAAAGAATTTCAAAATCAAAAGGAGCTAATTGCGCTTGCTATCTGACAAATATTAATTTTGACGCGTCATGTTTAAAATCTTTGTTAAACACAAACTTTACCGCTTGGGCGCCTGTTTTATTATAAACTTTTGATTATAAATATCATCTTGAAATTTTAAAATGCATTTGACAATTGTCAACATTTCGTGAGCCACAGTAGCGTATTTCTTCTGGGCTTCTGTCCATTTTCCTGAGTGAAATCTTATCAAGTATTCACATTTGTCATGGGGATTTACTTGTTTTAATATTCCTCCATTACCTATATTTGAAGCATCTGTCTCAATAATTTTTTGCCAAGCTAGGTTAGCTAAAGTTAGACAAGGCAAAGAAATAACTCTTTGTTTAATATTTTTAACTAAAGCAGTATGACTACTATTCCAAGCTTCTTATGACCTTTCTTCAACCTGTCATAGAGGGGCAAGGTCACGAGAAATATTTTTGTAAAAAGAAGAAATATAATTCAAGCTTCCCAATAATCTCTGTAATTGAGTTCTATCAGTAATAATATCAGGAAATTTTGAAGCAAATTCAATTGCCCTTTGAATAGGTGTTACTTTTCCCTGGCAGATGTGAAGACCCAAAAATCTAATTTTTGTTTGAAATAGATTCATTTTTTGTTTTGATATAACTAAACCATTTTGTATAACAATTTTCTTTAAATTATCAAGATGCTTTATATGCAATTCTAATGTTTTAGAAAATACTAGGATATCATCAATATAGACTATATTAAAGTCTAGATAAGGATTGAAAATATCATTCATAATTTTTTGGAATTTGGATGGGTCATTATTTAATCCCAAAGGCATAACGTTCCATTCATATTGCCCAAAAGGAACATTAAACGCCGTTTTATAAGAATGTTCTTTAAATATTTGAATCTGCCAATATCCTGATTTTAAATCAAATTTTGAAAATATATTGGCATCATATAATCTTGAAAGCAAATCTTTTTTATTCGGGATCGGGTATCTGATCCATTTTAAGAATTTATTCAAAGGTTTATAATTTATTACTAACCTGGGAACACCACGTTCTTTTTTAGCTTCATTATCAATATAAAAAGCAGTACAGGACCATGGTGATTTAGAAGGTTTTATCAAACTCTTTAGTAACAAATTGTCAATCTCTTTTTTGAAGAATTCCACCAATTCGGCATTCATCTGGCAAGGTCGAGATTTAGTAGGAATATCTTCCTCTGAAAAATCTTCCTCATATGGAAGAGTAACAATATGCTTCTTTCTATTCCAGAAAGCACTAGGATGGTCAGCACAAACGTCAACAACCATCTGTTCAAAAATTAATTTAATTTTTTATTGAACTTTAGTATTTTTTAGCATATCTGCTAAATTGATACTGAAACATTCCAATTGTAAAGAGTCAACATGCTTTTGTTTCATATTAATCAAAGCATTAATATCTCGAGAAACTGGGTTAGTGATAAAAGTATAACTTATTTTTTGGTTATTATAACTTGTACAAAATCCGTTAGCATCAATATGAGTAAACAGATAAATATCACTTATAAAAGGAGTTCCTAGAATAATAAGAGGGTATAACTGATTTTTTGCCAAAAAGAAGAAATGCGGAATACAAACTTTATTTTGGCAAATGCGAGTATTAGGCAATTTATACTTTATATCTAAAGCATGACCTGATGCAGACTTAACCATATGGGTGGTTTTTCCAAAATATTTTGGAGGCAAAAGACCTTCTTGAATGCAACTAACATCAGTTCCACTGTCAATCATTGCTATATCAGTTATTGAGTAGCTATTATTAATCAAAATAGTGCACTTAACATATCATTTATGAGCAGTTATGACCTGCATGGTTCCTAAGAAAGAATTAGAATTATGATTAAATTTCAAAATTTGATTAAAATTTTGAGTTTCATCACTATCCATTAAAATTTCTTATCCTTTATCAGAGGTTTGCTCAGTTGGAGAAATATTATTCTCTATCTGAGTTATCCTATGATCACAAATCATTTGGTTTTGTTTGAGATTTTTAATCTCCTTTTTCAAATTATCAATTTCTATTTTTAAGTCGTCAAACGAAGAATTTCTTGTTGTTTGAATATATTTGTTACCAAGCCTGTCATTAACTTCTTTTAAAGAGTAAGGAGCTTGATAACTAAAATCAATTTTTTGTTTTTCAAATTCTTTTGAAGTACTGGAATTTTAAATATTTACCATGTTAAGAATTTTTTCTCGAAGGTTATTATCAGTAACCTCTTTTAAAATTTTTATAACATTGTCAGAAGTAATAGTATTAACATTCAAATCTTGAAATTGAGATTGTAATTTATAAAAATCGTCATTTTCGCAAGAACAATTTTCATCCTTGCAACTATTGCACTGATTTTCACAAACTTTTTCTTCATCTGAAAAGTCGACCAAATTAATCTCATCCTCTGAATCTGAAGATGAACTATAGTCGTAATCTGCTTCTGAGCCCAAAGTGTACAACATACCGTAAATTTTTTCGTGTAACTCATTGTCTAGTTCTAAAGCTTTCAGCTTTTCTAATTTACAATTTGGAGCTCTATGTCCAAAATTTTCACATCCATAACACTTAAGATTTGCCAATTCTTTTTTTGACCTGTTTTTAGCAAACCTATGAGACCTTCTATGGCTTTTTCTAGCCTCTCTTTCTTCTTTAGATCTTTTTCCTTTATCATTATCTCGATACTTATGACTTTTGTCCTTTTTCTTTTTATTCTTACCCGAAATGTCAGTTGAGCCTGCTACACCGAATTGAGCACAAAAATCTCCTAATTGATTCTTCTCTTTTAGCTTATCAATCTTAAGTTGTCTTGATAATCTTAATTCATTACATAAGTTTAATCCTTCCTGTGTACAAACTCCTATCAGTTTTCCATAAGTATAATTTTTGTAAGGAATTTCTCCAAAATTTTCTCTTAGAGTTTTCCTAACCCTCTCTGCAAATAACGACGGAAGACCATCAATAAATTTGGTTTTCCAATAATCCAACTTATTTTCGGGCAATTCCATGACCCGACTCATAAAGGTGTCCTTGTACCATCTGAATTCTCCTAAATGTCTGCATCTCAGATCATTGAGTAGTGTATGAACCGTTTCGTACTGATTGGTAAATCTACCATTAAAATGTTCTAAAATTGTAAGAACCAGTGTATATACAACATCTTCTCTGTTTTTAACAAGAGCCATACCAAGATTATCGATTCCTTCATCAGTGGCAACTGCATTAATAACTGCTGCCTTTTCTTCGGTTGAAAGATAATTATCCCACCAACCACTTAATTGTCTGGTGAAACCTACAATTATCATTTTGCAAATAGTTCTATCTGTATTCTTTACACTTTTACAAATAGTTGCATACATCAGCATACGATGCACAAGAATGGTTAACTGTCTTTCAGTTAAGCCATCCAGATTCCATTCATAGATTTCTGAACTGCTATAAGACGTATTTGTCTGATTCCAATCTCTTTCTTCTATTAACACATCTTGAGGGGTTGGTCTATTGTAATAGTATGTTTGCATACGAGGCTTATCAGCGTACTTCTTGCTTTTCACATATCCTTTGAGTTTATTAAACTCCGAAGCAATAACATCTTTATAATCAGGATTAAAATCAATTTTGTTTGCAAAATCTTCAGAAATATGAATAGGCTTTAAACTTAATCCCGAAGACTTTGAGTTTAAACTCAAAAACTTTTTATCAAGAAGTTCTTCCAAATCATTTAAAGATTTAAATTTAAAATCCTGAATCTCAAGAGGTCTTTGAATATGAGTTATGCTAACTAGAAGATTGGATTTACTTTTTGAAGTGGAAGCAACTTCGGATTCTCTTTTGTCATTACTCATATCTTTTATTAAAATCTTTAACTCATCAAGCTTTTTATCTAGGGAACTAATATGTTCTCCTATTACATTATATTATAAATATACTTCTAATATATACTAGATATACGCACAATATACTATCTATTATAGTAGAATACTTGCATAATATTATATATATATATATATATATATATATATACTTCTAATATATACAAAATATACACACAATATACTATCTAATATATTAGAATACTTATATTATATATATATATATATATATATATTTCTAATATATACTAAACATACACACAATATACTATCTATTATATTAGAATACTTACATTATATTATATATATATATATATATATATATATATATATATATACTTCTAATATATACTAAACATACACACAATATATTATCTATTATATTAGAATACTTAGATTATATTGTATATATATACTCAAAGGGTCAATGAGCTTTTGACTTTATTAATATATTGATAAAATTCAAAACATACAAAGTTACAAAACTACAATTATGTGTCTCTAATAAATTGTAAATTCTACATATTTCAGATTATTTTTTTCAATTCATTTGTATTAGCATTAATAGGAATTGGCTCATAATTTTCAAAATCAACTAATTCATAATTTAGACATGGTTGTGCCGAAGGATCTCCAATTGACATTATTTCTTCAAGTTTTTCTTCTTCCGTATTTTGTGTTTTTCCTTTGTTTCTTCGCTCTGATCTAATCCAATCTCTGAGGCGAACTAAAACATTCATGGCATTGCTCCCCAATGAATGGCGATTATCTCAAATTTGCTGCCTTCCTTGACTAAATGCGCTCTCTGATGGAACAATTGACATTGTAACATTTAGCACATCCCTCACTAAGGTGAAATGTACTGGATATTGTTTTTGGTTGTTCTTCTACCATTTCAGTGTGCTAACATTATTTTGATAGTGCTCCGGGGCCTGTCTCAAATAATAATTAAGCTCATCCCGATTTATGCTGCTTTGTGATGTAGGTTGTATTCTATTTTAAACAGATAAATTAGTAACACAATGGGCATGCATACCTTGTGTCTGTCTTTTAGAAGATGATGACTCGTTTTAAGAACGAGATAAAGGAATAGTGTGAGTTGGCGTAGCATTATCAAGTAAAATGACATAATGATTATATAATGATTGAATATGAGCATTTGTATCACTCATTGTCTTAAACATACCAGGTTTCTTATAATTTTTAATATCTAAAGTATTATATATAATGCGAACAAATTCAAACATAGTAGCAAATTTCATACACGGATTTAACATAGCACCAACCAAATAAATAGGAGAAATAGGAAAAAACTATATTCAAAATTTTTCAATGATTTCAGTAACAACCTGTGTGTAATCTTCTTTAAGTTTATATTCACTAAGCAATATAGAAATGTCAGCTATATAAGCCAAAATATTACAAACAGCAGGATAATAAACACCGAAAAATACAACAGTAGCGGCATAATTTTTTTTTAAAAAAATAACATCATTAATTTTAACCCAATCAGATTCTTGCAACATGAATTCGGAAAATTTATATGAGTATTAGTTAAAAGTTGTAGTTAAATGCACTCTATAAATGTAGCAAGTTTTTAAAAAATCACAAGTAGAATTTCACCTAGTCTCTATTTCTTCGGACATTAATTTGGTCTAAGATTATTTCCTCACATTTTCTTTTAAATTTTTTAAGTCTAGCCTTTCTATTATTTCCTTGAATAAAATCAACTGCATGCCTAACTTTTTCAATTACGGGCTCAAAAAATAAAGATAATCTTTTACAATTAAATTATATTTATGACAAGTACGTCTAACATGAAAAATATCCTATAATAGGGGATTAAGCTCGACTTTTAATGAATCAATAGCAGCAATGTTGTTAGATGCATTATCAAAAGAAATACATAAAATTTTGTGTTCAAGATCATAATATTTTACAACCATAGATATAGATTCAGAAATAAATTGTGCAGTATGTCTATGGTCTTCATTATATTGAAATGCTAAACTACGTTTTTGCATGACAAATTCACTATCTATCCAATGACAACTAATAGTTAAATAATCATTTTTATTTATAGCACGATCAAGATTAGAAGTAAGAGAAGCTCTAAATGGAAGATTTGTTAATAATCAACGTAAATAGTATGCATACTGTCGATGAAGTCTAAAAATATCTAATCGACAAGTAATTCTGTGAATACCTTTAAACATGGGATTATAAATAGATCATATATAATGAATAAAAGCATCAGAAGAAGCAAATGAAAAAGGTAGACAACCATAAGCTATCATTTTCGCTAACTCTTCACGATCTCTCATTTAATTATACGTCCCAATTAATTTTTCGATATGTGGATTTAATCTACCTTGGACTGGTCCAGTAAAATCAATGCTTTGTTCTATTCGTTCTTTCCAAACAGAGTGTTTATCATCTAGATGTCTAAGCTAATGACCCGTCCCACCTCTATTAACCTCGGTCTTATGCTCAAATAGGGCGCCACAAATACATTTATCTTTAGTTGTTCCAAGTACTTGAGTAAAATAATATCATATTAAATTAGTTTTTTTTCTTTCTTTTATAGGTCCTGGAGGTAGATTACAAGTTCTAGGTTGAGCATTACCAATAATAACAACATGACTAATTGGTGTAACATCATCATCATTATTATCACTATTATTTTGTTATACTTCTACTTCATTTTCTTCTTCTATACCGTAATTTTTTTGTAACTCTAATTCATTCATGTCGTGTGCACCTACACCTATTTCGACAACTTCACTAGGTGGTGTGTCAGACATTGTTGAATAAAATTTACTTGTACTATCTCTACCGGATTTTTTTTTTTACTACCACTACTACCCTCGGAACATAAATTTTTAACATTTCTACCCACTTTTTTTATCACTTACATTATGCATTAATATGATAAAAATTATAACCACAAAAATAATATGATCAAATATTCTAGAATTAATATACTAAATAAAAGCAAGAGAAGGAACAAATATACCGAATAGGCGGAGTTCGAAAATAAAGAAAGAATAGTAAAATTGATGAAATGTTGAACACTTGAAAGTTGAAAACTTCCACATGATATTGTTAATTACAAAATATAATATAAAATTGCTATCACAAGAGATAATTGAGAAATTGAGAGAGAATTAGAAGATTTGATGTAGGAAAAATTATGAAAAGTTCACCTATTTATAGAAAAATAATTTGTCAATTAATTTTTTTTTTAAAAATAGCCATTTTGGCTACTTTTTCAAAAAGTGGCCCAACGAATATAATCAGCCAAATAAAAAAATTAACTTACCGGGCCGGTGTACCGGTAGGCCGTGTACAGGACCGGCCTTATCGGCCTGAGGGAAAAAAATTATTCGGACCGACCCAGCCCACTAAGTAAGGAGGTCGGCTGCCAGTCCGATCCTTACCGAACGCAGGCCCTTATCAGGCCGGACTTAATGAGTCGAAATCGGACGAATCGGCTCAATTGACAGGTTTAGTTTTTACCTCCCAATAGCTATGCCAAACAGGCTCAAAGACTCGTTTACCACCAAAATTAAAATCTAAAACATTAATTTGACATTAAATTCTAAGATATGTTTAACATTATCATCTTCGCTAGAGTTATATTCAAAATAAGCAATAAAATTTAATTCGCTTGCAATAGCTTGAGCCAACAAATAACAAAAAAAAAATTCATTTCTTAAAATAAAAAATAAAGAAAAAAAATAAAATTTACTTGTCTAATATTGAATGTAAAATCAATATATACTGCAAAATTTTTTGTTTAAGTGAGTTAGTAAAATTAATAAAAGTAATAAATATATACAAATAATGTCAACATGAATATTTAACCTATAGAATAAACTTCGATTAATATTACTAAAATATCTGGGATAAGTCCAGCAATGATTAGTATTCCACTGTCAAAAAAATCTAGCTAAAAGTGAAGCTAAAGAGAGTATTATGAGTATAATTGAGAAGTCCTTTGTAATAAACTAGTAACGCAAAAATGAATTTTCATCCGTACAACATTTAAATCTAACTAACGCTTCAAGTACACAAAAACTAAACTGCAAAAATACACTCAAAAGCTCAATCACTTTAAGCAACAAATAATGTTTTATAAAAAAGAGAAATTGTAATTAAAAAATGAAGAAGTCCAATGTCTCTAGTCGAATAAGACAACATTTTATTTTTATATTATAAAAATAATCTATAATAAGACAAATAATATTTAACATTGAAGAAATTGTAGTTAAACAACTATTTATTTTTAAAATTAGGTGGATATGAGGAAATTAACATGTCATAGCCATACCAGTTGTTACTGCGATATTGAATAGAAATATAATTTCATTAAAATTTTTAATCCATTTTTTAAAAACTTTGTATGTTATTAACACTTGAAAGCAAGTTCTAATGAACACAACAATAGAAGGAATAAGCCACGAACAAAGTAGTTCAGAATGGAGGCTTGGGAACGTGGGCAGACGGACTGGGCCAATTGACAGGTTTACAACAGATAATGTTTTGTAAAAAAGAGAAATTCTAATTAAAAAATGAAGGAGTCCAATGCCTCTTGTTAGAAAAGATGACATTTTATTTTTATGTTATAAAAATAATCTATAATAAGACAACTAATATTCAACATTGAAGAAATTTGTAACACCCCAAAAATTTCTAAGTTAAAACTCGAACCATTCTTGAAATTCATATAAGGTCGTACCGAGTGATTCTTAATTGTTCTTGGATTCTAAGATCAATTATTTAGTGTGTGAATGAATTTGAAGATGAATTAAGGTCACTAGAATCCCCTAGCATAAAGTTGAGTTGAAAGCTTTCCTACCAATTGAATTTCAATAGGAGATCTTACTTGGGTCAACTTCAAACGACCATATCTCCCGGTATATAAGGAATTAGGTGGCTCATGAAATATCACATCGAAGGTCTTTGAGTCCTCCTTCCAACGCCACCGAGTTTGCTCCATTTGAAGCTCGGAGTAAAACGTTATGCTCATTTGAGTGAAGCCTCTCTAGTTAAGGCACTTCATTCATTTTAGAAAAGGGTATATTGGTCTTTTCCTTTTTTCCACTAGGCTTAGCACGTTTTTCTTGAACCAATTAAGGGTCTAATCAGATTTTAAATCACCTATTCACGTTCCTAAACACTTAGGGTTTTAGAGCGAGGTTTCATGAAGAGAAAATGGGTTAAGTTCAAACGTTCTTCAAGAATTGTGTTTTTCGCCAAGAACATCATTCTTTCCAGGTATGTAAGGCTTCCCACAGTGATGTATTTTTTTATCCTCACTCCAAACATGTAATCTTTTCTTTAATTCGCCCATATAATCGTTTATGTAAATATTCTTGAAGAGTTCTTGAGTTTTAAGCTACATTCTTTAATAATGGAGGTTTTGAGTTCTTGAGGTGAGGGTTTTGCGAATGAGTGGCGTTTCTTGATAGAATTTGAGTGGGATTTTGATAATTTCGTGTTGGGTTTGTGAATCAAAGAGAGTTTGAAAGAGATCAATCGATTCTAGATGAGTTAGGACCCGGAATTGAGCAAGAAAATTCATCAAAATTCTGGGCAGGGGTGTGGCGTGGCACGCCATGAAAGCGCCAGAGCTGGCCTTTAATAGTTTGGGGCCTAGTGCCCCACGCCAGCAGTACGCCCCAAACTTTCTTCAATAGTTTGGGGCTTGGTGCCCCATGCCAGCAGTACGCCAGGGCCCATTTCTTCTCTGTTCGTTCGGGCGTGTTCCTTTAAGTTATGGTTATGCTTTCCCACTCTATATTAGCTCCTATAGGCTCCATTTATCATTGAAAACTCATGCATTATCCTACTCTTATGTCTTAATGCATTTTCAAACCTAAAGTTAGTTTAAGAGAAGAGTCAAGAGCTATTATTGAGAAAGCAAAGAGAAGTTTAAGAATCTTTTTAGAACAAATGCTTTGTCTTTAAAAATTGATTCTGAGAAAGAGTAAAATATGAGTTTCAAAAAAAGTATAGGGAACTAAGTAATTCCCTAAGATAACAATTTTAAATTGAGAAAAGAGAAACTTTGCTTTCTAATTGAGTTATGAGTACTGAGATACTCCAGAGCAATTACCTCAAACCAGAGAAAAAGTAATGTTTTTATACATTTGAGCAGCAATATATATAAATATCATTGGGAATAGTATTGGACACCGATATAGGGGAGAGTTCAAACAACTCTCAGGATCATACTTTTTAGATGAATCCTTATAGCTTAGTGGATCCACTAAGTTCGGGTGTTTTATATTCCGGCATGATATAGGACAGTTCTGACAGTGTGGACAAGACGTTGTATCATCACTTAGCTCACAATGATGGTTGTCGGTTAGAGAATCTCCCAATAAACTTAAAGTATATTTTTCACATAACACTTCTTATGTTGAGTTCAGAGATGAGTAAGTATTTTTGTAAAGTTAAATGATTTCATTCATTTAATCCTTTACATTCAGTTGAGTTCATGCTATATCTGTTGCAGTTATTCAGTTCAGTTATTTATTTCAGTTCAGCCATATTACATACTCGTACATTCAATGTACTAATGTCATTCGACCTGCATCTTTTATGATGTAGATACAGGTACTTAGGATCTTTAATAGGAGTTTCGTTGAGGTCACTTCATCCGCTTGTCAGCTATGAGTAAGACCTCCTTGGTTCCGGAGGACTCCAATTTTATAAATTGTTAGTAGTATTTCTATTGAGGAGTCGTGGGTCTTGTTCTGACACTCATCTTTGTACAGTTGAGGCTTCATAGATAGACAATCTTGGTTGGTCTTGCAATATTCAATTTCAGATGTTTTATTTAAAACTTTATGTTTCGTACTCAGTATTTTCAGATAGTTTTGAGATTCAGTAAGTTGTATTAAACATTTTCTTTTGTTTTGATGCTTGTGTATGCTTGACTTAGTCT
The DNA here is from genome assembly GCA_018342035.1 of Solanum appendiculatum. NCBI lineage: Eukaryota > Viridiplantae > Streptophyta > Magnoliopsida > Solanales > Solanaceae > Solanum > Solanum appendiculatum. Next base: position 70,195 of record JAGDQO010000301.1, read on the forward strand.
TCCGCTTATAGTCTGCCAGGATGAGGGTTCGCTTGGGAACTAGCAATGGTTCTCGAGTGCTGGCCAAGTCTAGGGTGTAGGCTCGAGGCGTAACAAAATTGTAGTTAAACAACTATTTATTTTAAGAATTAGTTGGGTATGAGGAAAATAACCTGTCATAGCCACACCAGTTGTTATTGCAATATTGAATAGAAATATAATTTCATTAAAAATTTGAATTCAGTTTTTTAAAATGTTTTTGTATGTTATTAATATTTGAAAGCAAGTGCTAATGAACACAATAATGGAAGGAATAAGCCACGAACAAAGTAGTTCAGAACTGAGGCTTGGGAACATGGGGATAAAATAGTTTGAAATCATTTTGAACTTGTTGTTTAAAATCAAGCTAATCAGAAAATTCTTGGTAAGGAAAATAAAATTAGAAAAATGCAGATTTAAAGAACTATAGAAACGAAAACAACAAACGTTGGGCGAATAATATATGCATGAAAAAAATATGTTAGGAGAAAAGACTTACAAAAAAGAAGTGTAAGCAAGCACGAGAGGAAGAAGAATAGAGAGAATTTGAACTAAGATTCAAAAACTTTTGAATTTATAGTAATAAAAAATTCCTTCAAATTAGTGTCAGAGTTTATACAATCCTGGTAGAGAATCAAAGAGTTTCCGTTGCCGGCGAGCAGGTTTCACCCTTTAATAGTATGTTTCTCTTATCTTTAGTAGTGGTATTTTTTAAATTCAATTCCCCACTTTTTTCGTCAAAAGTGTTTTTAGTACTCTTTCATGTAAGTTTAGTTTTTCTCCCTCTTCTATTTTTTTTTCCTTTTGCTGCAAAATTTATGTTATCAGAGTCTCTTTAAAGGTTGTAACACTGTAACCGAATCGATAAAAAAAAAATATTTACACAGAAAAATTTCAATGTGCACAAATAAGAGTATATAACTCTCTTTCCCCATTCAAGAAACTATACTCTCTCTATTCAGTCAAATGTTATTTTTAATAGTTTAAAATAAATAAATTTTTATATTTATTTTTCATTAAATAAGTTTTTCAATTAATTAATATTTTAAAAAAGAATAATTTTAAAATATTTTAATGTAAATAAGTTTTTAATTAACGTCTTTGATATTTGTTACAAAAATATATCACATCTCAATAATTAATTTAATATAGATAAATGGTAGTATATCATTTTTGTATTTTTTTTTCGAAAAGAGAGAGAAGAAATTTTAAGTTTCAATAATCCCTTGTGATTTGATGGAAAATAAAGCTTTCCAAGCATTAAATACAACTACACGAGTAAATTAATTTGTTGATTTTGCCATAAAATTTCACAGTATATTTAACGTTCTGATCTTGTCTAATATTTGTGTGCTTTGATAGTTGATTCACATTATATTTAACATTTAAGAGTCAGTAAATATAGCTTTTCAAAATTGTGTTCCTTGATTCAAAATCAAATCAAACAAAAATAAGACGAAAATTACAAGCTTAAAATTCTTACTAGTCAAAATCTACAAGTGTATCCAATCAAAGTTGTAATTCGTAAAGATTCAAAGGAGCATCACCCAACTAATGTCAATTATATAACTAATAGAATAATATAAATCCAACTAATGCAATTGTACTTTATCTAACGCTAATAAAGAGGAATTAATGTTCACACCTTTATTTAAAAGAAAATACGCAATATTGATTATGTCGGGAATCAAACTTTAAAAAGGAAAAAACTACCTCCATACGAAACTAGATTTTTCGTGACAGTAAATAACATTAAATTTCTATTCTGTGATGCAACTGTTTTTTTAAATTTTTTTTACACTAATCAACCAGTTAACAAATCGAGTTTGTTTAATTTATATATATACTTCTAATATATACTAAATATACTACATTATATAATAGAATACTTACATTATATTATATATATATACTTCTAATATATACTAAATATACTACTTAATATAATAGGATACTTACATTATATTATATATATACTTTTAATATATGCTAAATATACTACTTAATATAATTGACTTTAAAGAAATTAAAAATGCAAAGAGTCAATGAGCCTTTGACTTTACAAATATATTGATAAAATTCAAAACATACAAAGTTATAAAATTACAATTATTTGTCTCTAATAAATTGTAAATTCTACATATTTCGAATCATTTTTTTTTTCAATTCATCTGTATTAGCATTAACAGGAATTGGCTCATAATTTCCAAAATCAACTAATTCGTAATTTAGACTTGGTTGTGCCGAAGGATCTCCAATTGACATTATTTCTTCAAGTTCTTCTTCTTCTTCCGTATTTTGTGTTTTTCCTTTGTTTCTTCACTCTGATCTAATCCAATCTCTGAGGCAAATTAAAACATTCCTGGCATTGCTCCCCAATGAATGGCGATTATCTCCGATCTGCTGCCTTCCTGGACTAAATGCGCTCTCTGATGGAACAATTGACATTGTAACAATTTAGCACATCCCTCGCCAAGGTGAAAAGTACTGGATATTGTTTTTGGTCTATAAATGTAGCAAGTTTTTAAAAAATCATAAGTAGAATTTCACCTAGTTTCTATTTTTCCGGGCATTAATTTGCTCTAAGATTATTTCCTCACATTTTCTTTTAAATTTTTTAAGTCTAGCCTTTCTGCTATTTCCTTGAATAAAACCAATTGCATGCCTAACTTTTTCAATTACGGGCTCAAAAAATAAAGACCATTTTTACAATTTAATTATATATACGACAAGCATATCTAACATGAAAAATATCCTATAAAAGGGGATTAAACTCGAATAAAAATAATATCATATTAAATTAGTTTTTTTTCTTTCTTTTACAGGTCCTAGAGATAGATTACAAGTTTTAGTTTGAGCATTACCAATCATAACAACATGACTAGTTGTTGTAGCATCATCATCATTATTATCACTATTATTTTGTTATACTTCTACTTCATTTTCTTCTTTTATTCCGTAATCTTTTTGTAGCTCTAATTCATTCATGTCGTGTGCACCTACACCTATTTCGCCAACTTCACTAGGTGGTGCGTCAGACATTGTTGAATAAAATTTACTTGTACTATCTCTACTTAAAATATTTTTTTTCTTACTACCACTAGTACCTCTGGAACATAAATTTTTAACATTTCTACCCACTTTTTTTTATCACTTACATTATGTATTAATATGATAAAAATTATAAACACAAAAATAATATGATCAAATATTTTAGAATTAATATACTAAATAAAAGCAAGAGATGGAACGAATATATCAAATTGCCGGAGTTCGAAAATAAAGAAAGAATCGTAAAATTGATGAAATGTTGAACACTTGAAAGTTGAAAACTTCCACATGATATTGTTAATTGCAAAATATAATATAATATAAAATTGCTATAACAAGAGATAATTGAGAAATTGAGAGAGAATTAGAAGATTTGATGTATGAAAAAATTATGAAATGTTCGCCTATTTATAGAAAAAAAATTGTCAATTAATTTTTTTTTAAAAAATAGCCATTTTGGCTACTTTTATAAAAAGTGGCCCAACGAATATAATCTGCCAAATAAAAAAAATTAAATTACCGGACCGATCCGGGCTGGTGTACTGGTAGGCCGTGTATAGGACCGGCCTTATCGGCCTAAGGGAAAAAAATTATCCGGACCGACCCAGCCCACTAAGTAAGGGGTCGGCTGCTAGTTCGATCCTTACCAAACGCAGGCCCTTATCGGGCCAGCCTTAATGGATCAAAATCGGACGAATCGAATCAATTGACATGTTTAGTTTTGACCTCCCAATAGCAATGCCAAACAAGCTCTAAACTCGTTTACCACCAAAATTAAAATCTCAAACATTAATTTGACATTAAATTCTAAGATATGTTTAACATTATCATCTTCGCTAGAGTTATATTCAAAAATTCGCTTCCAATAGCCTGAGCCAACAAATAACCAAAAAAAATCAAAATTCATTTCTTAAAATAAAAAATAAACATAAAAAATAAAATTTACATGTCTAATATTGAATGTAAAATCAATATATACTGCAAAAAAAATTGATTAAGTGAGTTAGTAAAATTAATAAAATTATACAAATAATGTCAACTTGAAAATTTAACCTACAAGATAAACTCCGATTAATATTACTGAATAATCTGGAATAAGTTCAGTAATGAATGTACCCCACTGTCAAAAAAATCTAGCTGAAAGTGAAGCTAAATGAAGAATTATGGATATAATTGAGAAGTCGTTTGTAATAAACCAGTAAGGCAAAAACGAATTTCCATATGTATAATATTTAAATCAAACTAATGCTTCAAGTTCACGAAAACTAAACTGCAAAAATACACTTAAAATCTCAATTACTTAAGCAACAGATAATGTTTTATAAAAAAGAGAAATTTTAATTAAAAAATGAAGAAGTCCTATGCCTATAGTCGGAAAAGACGGCATTTTATTTTATATTATAAAAATAATCTATAATAAGACAAATAATATTTAACATTGAAGAAATTGCAGTTAAATAATTATTTATTTTAAGAATTAGGTGAGTATGAGGAAATTAACATGTCATAGCCACACCAGTTGTTACTGCGATATTGAATAGAAATATAATTTCATTAAAAATTTAAATCCATTTTAAAAATAATTTTGTATGTTATTAACACTTGAAAGCAAGTACTAATGAACACAACAATAGAAGGAATAAGCCACGAACAAAGTAGTTCAGAACGGAGGCTTGGAAACGTGGGCAGACGGACTGGCCCAATTGACAGGTTTACAACAGATAATATTTTGTAAAAAAGAGAAATTTTAATTAAAAAACGAAGAAGTCCAATGCCTCTAGTCAGAAAAGATGACATTTTATTTTTATGTTATAAAAATAATCTATAATAAGACAACTAATATTTAACACTGAAGATATTGCACTTAAACAACTATTTATTTTAAGAATTAGTTGTGTATGAGGAAATTAACCCGTCATAGACACACCAGTTGTTACGGCGCTATTGAATAGAAATATAATTTCATTAAAAATTTGAATTCAGTTTTTTAATTTTTTTTTTGTATGTTATTAACATTTGAAAGCAAGTGCTAATGAACACAACAATGGAAGGAATAAGCCACGAACAAAGTAGTTCAGAACTGAGGTTTGAGAACGTGGGGATAAAAGAGTTTGAAATCATTTTGAACTTGTTGTTTAAAATAAAGATAATCAGAAAATACTTGGTGAGGAAAAATAAAATTAGAAAAATGCATATTTAAAGAACTATATAAACGAAAACAACAAACATCGATCGAATAATATATGCATGAAAAAAACATGCTAGGAGGAAAGACTTACAAAAAAGAAGTGTAAGCAAGCACGAGAGGAAGAAGAATAGAGAGAATTTGAACTAAGATTAAAAAACTTTTGAATTTTAAAATATTTTTTCTTCAAATTGGTATCAAAGTTTATACAATCGTGATAGAGAATCAAAGAGTTTCCGTTGCCGGCGGGCAACTTTCACCCTTTAATAGAATGTTTCTTTTATCTTTAGTAGTAGTATTTTTAAAATTCAATTCCCCACTTTTTTCGTCAAAAGTGTTTTTGGTACTCTTTCATGTAAGTTTAGTTTTTCTCCCTTTTCTATTTTTTTTTCCTTTTGCTGCAAAATTTATGTTATCGGGGTCTCTTTAAAGGTTGTAACACTATAATTGAATCAATCAAAAAAAATATTTATACAGAAGAATTTCAATGTTCACAAATAACAGTATATAACTCTATTTCCCCATTCAAGAAATAGTTCTCTCTCTATTTAGTCAAATATCAGTTTTAATAGTTTAAAATAAATAAATTTTTATATTTATTTTTCATTAAATAAGTTTTTCAATTAATTAATAATTTAAAAAAGAATTGTTTAAAAATATTTTAATGTAAGTAAGTTTTTAATTAACGTCTTTGATATTTATTACCAAAATATATCATAACTCAATAATTAATTTAATATAGATAAATGGTAATATATCATATATTTTTTTTGCGAAAAGAGAGATTTTTTTTTTTAAGTTTCAAAAACCCCTCGTGATTTGATGGAAAATAAAGCTTTCCAAGCATTAAATACAACTACACGAATAAATTAATTTGTTGATTTTGCCATAAAATTTCACAGTATATTTAACTTTCTTATCTTGTCTAATATTTATGTGCTTTGACAGTTGATTCACATTATATTTAACATTTAACAGTCAGTAAATATAGCTTTTCAAAATTGTGTTCCTTTATTCAAAATCAAATCAAACAAAAATAAGACGAAAATTACAAGCTTAAAATTCTTACTAGTCAAAATCCACAAGTGTATCCAATCAAAGTTATAATTCGTAAAGATTCAAAGGAGCATCACCCAACTAATGTCAATTATATAACTAATAGAATACTATAAATTCAACTAATCCAATTGTACTTTATCTAACACTAATGTTCACACCTTTATTTAAAAGAAAATACGCAATATTGATTATATCAAGAATCAAACTTTAAAAAAGGAAAAGCAACCTCCATACGAAACTATATTTTTTCGTATGTCAGTAAATAACATTAAATTTATATTCTATGATGCAACTATTTTAAATTTTTTTTTACACTAATCAACCAGTTAACAAATCGAGTTTGTTTAATTTATATATATACTTCTAATATATGCCAAATATACTACCTTTTATAATAGAATACTTACATTATATTATATATATACTTTTAATATATACTAAATATACTACTTAATATAATAGGATACTTACATTATATTATATATATATACTTCTAATATATACTAAATATAGTACTTAATATAATTAACTTATTATGGTGACTACTAATTTTATGAAAAAAGAAATTAAAAAATGCAAAGAGTCAATGAGCCTTTGACTTTCTAAATATATTGATAAAATTCAAAACATACAAAGTTACAAAATTACAATTATTTGTCTCTAATATTTAGAATTGTCCAAATGATTCTACATACAAAGTTACAAAATTACAATTATTTGTCTCTAATAAATTGTAAATTCTACATATTTCGGATCATTTTTTTTCAATTCATCTGTATTAGCATTAACAGTAATTGGCTCATAATTTTCAGAATCAACTAATTCGTTATTTAGACTTGGTTGTGCCGAAGGATCTCCAATTGACATTATTTCTTCAAGTTCTTCTTCTTCCTTATTTTGTGTTTTTCCTTTGTTTCTCCGCTTTGATCTAATCCAATCCAATCTCTGAGGCGAACTAAAACATTCATGGAATTGCTCCACAATGAATGACGATTTTCTCCGATTTGCTGCCTTCCTTGACTAAATGCGCTCTCTGATGGAACAATTGGCATTGTAACATTTAGCACATCCCTCGCCAAGGTGAAAAGTAATGACTATTATTTTTGGTTGTTGTTCTACCATTTCAGTGTGCTAACATTATTTTGATAGTGCTCCGGAGCCTGTCTCAAATAATAATTAAGCTCGTCCCGATTTATGCTACTTTGTGATGTAGGCTGTATTCTATTTTAAATAGATAAATTAGTAACACAATGGGCAGGCATACCTTGTGCCAGTCTTTTAGAAGAAGATGACTCATTTGAAGAAAGAGATAAAGGAATAGTATGAGTAGGAGTAGCATTATCAAGTAAAGTGACATAATGATTATATAATGATTGAATATGAGCATTTGTATCACTCATAGTCTTAAACATACCAAGTTTCTTATAATTTTGAATATGTAAAGTATTATATATAATTCGAATAAATTCAAACATAGTAGCAAATTTCACACACGGATTTAACATAGCATCAACCAAATAAATAGGATAAATAGGAAAAAAATATTTTCAAAAATTTTCAATCATTTCAGTAACAGCCTGTGTGTAATCTTCTTTAAGTTTATATTCACAAAGCAATATAGAAATGTCAGCTATATAAGCAAAAAATATTACAAACAGTAGGATAATAAACACCGAAAAATACAACAGTAGCGGTATAAAATTTTTTGATAAAAATAACATCATTAATTTTAACCCAATTAGATTCTTCTAACATGATTTCGGAAAATTTATATGCGTATTAGTTAAAAGTTTTAGTTAAATGCACTCTTTAAATGTAGCAAGTTTTTAAAAAATCATGAGTAGAATTTCACCTAGTCTCTATTTCTTTGGGCATTAATTTGCTCAAAGATTATTTCCTCACATTTTCTTTTAAATTTTTTAAGTCTAGTTTTTCTATTATTTCCTTGAATAAAATCAACTGCATACCTAACTTTTTCAATTACGGGCTCAAAAATTAAAGACCATCTTTTACAATTAAATTATATATATGACAAACACATCTAACATGAAAAATATCCTATAAAAGAGGATTAAACTCGACTGTTAATGAATCAATAGCAGCAATGTTGTTAGATGCATTATCAAAAGAAATACATAAACTTTTGACTTCAAGATCATAATATTTTACAACTATAGATATAGATTCAGAAATAAATTATGCATACGTCTACGGACTTCATCATATTGAAATGCTAAAATACCTTTTTGCATGACAAATTTACTATCTATCCAATGGCAACTAACAGTTAAATAATCATTTTTATTTACATCACGATCAAGATCAGAAGTAAGAGAAACTCTAAATGGAAGATTTGTTAATAATCAACATAAATAGTATGTGTATTGTCCATGAACTCTAAAAATATCTAATTGACAAGTAATTCTAAGAATACCTTTAAACATGGGATTATAAACTGATTGTATGTAACGAATAAAAGCATCAGAAGAAGCAAATGAAAAAGGTAGACAACCATAAGCTATCATTTTCGCTAACTATTCACGATCTCTCATTTTATTATACGTCCCAATTAGTTTTTCGATATGTGGATTTAATCTACCTTGGACTGGTCCAGTAAAATCAATGCCTTGTTCTATTCGTTCTGTCCAAACAAGGTGTTTATCATCTAGATGTCTAAGCAAATGACCCGTCCCACCTCTATTACCCTCGGTCTTATGCTCAAATAGGGCGCCACAAATACATTCAGCTTTAGTTGTTCCAAGTACTCGACTAAAATAATATCATATTAAATTAGTTTTTTTTCTTTCTTTTACAGGTCCTGGAGATAGATTACAAGTTCTAGATTGAGCATTACCAATAATAACAACATGATTAGTTGGTGTAACATCATCATCATTATTATCACTATTATTTTGTTATACTTCTACTTCATTTTCTTCTTCTATACCGTGATTATTTTGTAACTCTAATTCATTCATGTCGTGTGCACCTACACCTATTTTGCCAACTTCACTAGGTGGTGCGTCAGACATTGTTGAATAAAATTCACTTGTACTATCTCTACCGGAAATATTTTTTTTCTTACTACCACTACTACCTCTGGAACACAAATTTTAAACATTTTTACCCACTTTTTTTTATCATTTACAGTATGCATTAATATTATATAAATTATAAACACAAAAATACTATGATCAAATATTCTTGAATTAATATACTAAATAAAAGCAAGAGAAGGAACAAATATACCAAATTGTCAGAGTTCGAAAATAAAGAAAGAATCGTAAAATTGATGAAATGTTGAACACTTGAAAGTTGAAAACTTCCACATGATATTGTTAATTACAAAATATAATATAAAATTGCTATCACAAGAGATAATTGAGAAATTGAGAGAGAATTAGAAGATTTGATGTAGGAAATTTTTTTAAATGTTCACCTATTTATAGAAAAAAAAATTGTCAATTCATTTTTCTTTTTAAAATAGCCATTTTGGCTACTTTTTTCAAAAAGTGGCCCAACAAATATAATCAATCAAATAAAAAAAATTAACTTACTGGGCCGATCCGGGCCGGTGTACCAGTAGGCCATGTACAGGACCGGCCTTATCGGCCTGACCAACCCAGCACACTAAGTAAGGGGGTCGGCTGCCAGTCTGATCCTTACCGAACGCTGTCCCTTATCGGGCCGGCCTTAATGGGTCGAAATCGGACGAATCGGCTCAATTGACAAGTTTAGTTTTGACCTTCCAATAGCAATGTCAAACAGGCTCTAAGACTCGTTTACCACCAAAATTAAAATCTAAAACATTAATTTGACATTAAATTCTAAGATATGTTTAACATTATCATCTTCGCTAGAGTTATATTCAAAATAAGCAATAAAATTTAATTCGCTTGCAATAGCCTGAGCCAACAAATAATTTTTAAAAATCAAAATTCATTTCTTAAAATAAAAAATAAAGATAAAAATAAAATTTACCTATCTAATATTGAATGTAAAATCAATATATACCGCAAAAAATTGATTAAGTGAGTTAGTAAAATTAATAAAAATAATAAAATTATACAAATAATGTCAACTTGAATATTTAACCAATAGGATAAACTCCGATTAATATTACTGAAATATCTGGAATAAGTTCAGTAATGAATGTACCCACTGTCAAAAATATCTAGCTGAAAGTGAAGCTAAAGAGAGAATTATGGGTATAATTGAGAAGTCGTTTGTAATAAATCAGTAAGGCAAAAACGAATTTCCATCCATACGACATTTAAATCTAACTAACGCTTCAAGTACACGAAAACTAAACTGCAAAAATATACTCAAAAGCTCAATCACTTAAGCAACAGATAATGTTTTAGAGAAAATGGTCTAAAGCCCCCCCCCCCCCCCCAACCTAACCCGAAATCCCAACTACACACTCCAACTTCATGCGTGTCCTATAACCCCCCTGAATATTTTATTTCTCTATTTATTACACACTTGAGTGCTGACCTGTCATAGGAGGTGAGAACACCTTCTCTAGGTGCGTTAGAAGAGGAAAAAACGTTAGAAAAAGTAATAAAATTGGGAGATGGGCAACGGTCATCTTCCCCAAATTAAATAAACCATTGTTCCTTCTACCCCACCATTAATCCTTATTTCTTCATCAATATTTTGACGATTTTCTTTTGGGCTTAGCTAGGGTTTAGTTGTTTATGTTCATTTCAACTTTAAATCTTGAAGTTAGAGTTTGTATTCTGCTCTAATTTCTTATTTAGGTTCTTTTAAATTTCCTCTAAATTCGTCAAAAATGGCAAATGAAAACTTGAATAAGCTTTGTATGGATGAATCAGACCCAATGCTCAACGCTGTAGTGAGATGCAAACATGGATTTTGCTGAATTTGCAAACTTCTTGGTCGAAATTAAATTCGGGAAGAAGATTTTGATCTTGCCCATGCTATGGTGTATGTGTTTTCCCTTACATTATTGCTTCACTTTATATTCAATTGATGCTAATGTACTATTTTTCAGTCTAAAAACTGTAAATTGTTTCGATGGAGGGACAAAGAAGAAGTGGATCCAAGATCAATAAAAACTGTAAATTGTTTTGATGGAGGGACAAAGAAGAAGTGGATCCAAGATCAAATTTTATCCTTCCAAGATTGGTGAATAAAATCAATGAGTTGGAGCAAGAGTTATGGATTAGGCAGGTTCATATTGACAACTTGAGTAACTCTAATTTGATAATGGAGAGGAGGCTCAATGGAAGGTGGAAATAGTGTAGTAGGTTCCTATGGAAAATGTTTTTGTGTATTTTGATTTGTGTTGTTGCTATGTTCATCAGCAACCAATCTATTCCAAAGTAGTATTTGATTTGCATTATTGCTATGTTTAGAGGAGTTGTCAATGTATGTGACAAATTTTGTATATCTCTCTCAATATATATATATCAATCTATCTATGTTTTCAATTGAAGCTTGTGTAAATTGCTTACACTTCATCTGTAAACTGTAAATAGCCAACGCAATTAAACACAACACCATATGTAAACACAACAGCCTAGCCAACAAAATAGAATAGTCAATTCAATAACCAACACAACACAATATGTAAACACAACTGAATATCCAACACAATTGAATAGACAACACAACACCATTTATAAACACAGCTGAACACAACATCACCATTCATTCATACTTCAACATCACTATTCAATACCAAAATAAAGTCACATTCATAAGGCCTCACATAAGGCAGAATTTACCAACAAACAAAATCAAAAATAGTAGGCCCTTAATGAAATAGTTTGCATGTCTACCAGACTAACTTAAAAAGTGCTTAAATACATAAACACCACTACAATTTTCATGGCATCTTTGACTATGAAGAAGTGCTATTTTGACTTGGATTATTTGAACTACTTCCCACTGTCTTCTTTCTTTGATTCTCTCTAAGCTCTTGAAGTTTTCTTGTTGAGATTACTGCTTTGCCATTCTATTTCAGCTTACTTGTAGTACTTGGTGTATAACCAATGTCACCAGTTACATCAGCTGATCTTGTCACTTTTGCTTGACCAGTAGAGTAGATCTTATGACTTGGTATTCCAGGCTACAATAAAATTATGAATATAATTCAAATTTTAAACTGTCTAAATTAACAAAATAGTTTAGTTTATGATATAGCAAAGACTCACATTCATGACTTTGAAGCCATTTCCAGCTTGGAACACACCTATTCCCATGACTCGTGGCCTTTTGTTTAGAGATGTGTTTCCCCTGCCCCTACCTATTCCTCTTTTAGTAGTACCAGCAGAAAAGGATGTAGGAAAATCAGTAGGTGCAGTAGGTAGAGGAGGTGCAGTAGGTAGAGGAGATGCACTAGGTGCTACTGCTGATGTTTTTTTTGGTCTTCCTCTTCCTCTTTTTAGTGGAGGCTCGCCTTCTGATTGTGTTGATGAAGTGTTCTATATAGATAAAGAAAGAGTAAGTTATAAACTTGTTAGAAAATATTTAATGAGTTCAAAAATTACCTTGGGTTTGCCTCTTCCCCTGCCTGAACCTGTTGGTTCTGCCCTTCCTGATGCACTAGGTGCTGGTGCTGGTGCACTAGGTGTTGATGATGGTGCACTATGTGTTGCTGATGGTGCACTATGTGCTGGTGGAGTGGTCTATACATATAAAGAAAGAGTAAGTTATAAACTAAGAAAAAGTAAAACTTGTTAGAAAATATTTAATGAGTTTAAATATTACCTTGGGTTTGCCTCTTCCCCTGCCTGAACCTATTGGTTCTGCCCTTACTGATGCACTAGGTGCTGATGTTGGTGCACTAGGTGTTGATGATAGTGCACTATGTCTTGTTGATGACTCAACACCTTCTCTATGAGGACACCCTCTCTTGTTATGGCCTCTAACATGGCATATACTACATGTCATTGCAAGTCCAGTCCTAGGCAGCTTTCCAGATTTCTTAGTTTCTCCAGCTTCTTTCCTTCTAGGCTTAGATGGCCTACCAGGCATATTTGTGATTTATGGTGGTGAAATAGTGGGGTTTGTAGAAACTGGCCATATCTCCATGTTTGTGAGTGGTTCAAGAAAATTGGCATAAGTCCTCAAGTAAGTTTCTTTATTGTAGCAGTTGTCTATATAGTCATAAAGAGAACTTCTTAAAGTATAATGCAACCACAGCATGTGGACATGGTATGCCCCTTAACTGCCACACCCTACAACTACAAGTCCTCCTAGCAATATCCACTTTGTGTTGACAAAGCCCTTCTTTCACTTCAAACCCATCAACTCCATTAAACTCAATGGTACGGTCCATAGACCTAGTAATGTTCTCCTCTAAAACTTTTATTGCCATTGGAGAGAAATTACACTTCCAAGTACTTGGGAACTCCCTTAAATTGGTATTCTTGTCATCATCTTCACTCTTATTTCTTCAAGCATAGTAATGATGGTCTTCTGTCTAGCAGCCAAGATCCATGCATTAAAACACTCAGACATGTTGTTGTCTACAGAATCACACTTCACTTCAGTGTTAAAGTAAACTTTGCACCAATAATTAATGTTATAGTACATTAAGTCATCCATCATTTGTTTTGAACCTAACAACTTCATCTTCTCTATATTTTTCATTAATTGAGACTCAAATTTACTTTTAGCTATCTTCCAAAATTGGTGTCTTCTTTGAAGACCCCTCCAATCCTTAGCCCAGTTAGCTAATATGTGCCTAGCACATTTTCTATGTTCACAATGAGGTAATACCTCTTCAATTGCTGCATATAGTCCCTGCAATAGATGATAATTAGGTCACAATTAGATATAGAAAGTGAAAATAAATACATACAAATACATATGTAGTTCACATACCTTCTGCATATCTATAATCAAGGTAAGACCTTCACCATCTCCAAGTCCTAGGTCATCCCTTATGCATTTCACAAACATGGTCCATGAGTTTCTGTTGTCCTTTTCAACTACTGCCCAAGCAAGTGGCAGCATCTGATTGTTACCATCCTTGGCCATAGCAACTAACAACTGGCCTTTACAAACACCTTTAAGGAAACAACCATCTAAGCCTATGCACTTTCTACAATGTGCCCATGCCTTCCTTAAAGAATCAAAACAGATGTAAAAACTTTGAAATATTGAATTGCCAAATGCATTAGGTTCACCTAGTTTTACAACACAACTGGTCCCTGGATTGGTCCTCAACAATTCATCTCTGTAGTCAAGAATTCTTCCAAATTCCACAACATGATCACCCATTATATCTTTCAACACTTTAGCTCTTGCTCTTCTCACAGTAGTCTTGCCAACATAAAGCTTAATTTTTTTCCTAATCATCTCCTGCAACTTGAAGACTCTTATGTTTGGTTGCTCAGTTATTCTTTCTCTGTAGGCTTTAGATAAAAACTTTGCATTCCACAAGTAATTTCTAGTTGTCTTGTTGCAAGTATGCTTTGGGTTGTAAGTTTTTATCATGAAATTTTTTGTTGTCTTGTCAAGACATGCATACAAAAGTCATGGACAACCATCCTTGCATCTAACTCTAACTTTCTTTGGCTCATTCACCCACTTCTCCACCTGAACCTTCCTTCTTACTGCATATTTAGTTACTACTTGTCTAAATTCTTTCACATCTTTAAACACCATACCCAACTGCCACACAACTTTCTTTGCAGTGGGGTCATGAATGATTGTAGTTGTTGTTGTCCTCCTTTTTCTTGACAACTTTACCCTTCTTGCTCTACCAGATTCAGCCACTTCATGTTCATCATCATCACAACACTCATCTTCATCTAACTCAAAACTATCCTCATCAGAACTTGCAATGTAAGGCTCATCACCTCCTAGCCTTTCTTCATGACTTATTTTACCTGTTTCAGTTTCATCAAAACCTAGATCTAGTCCAGCTTCACCTACTGGTACCTCTTCATTGTCAGCTGGTACTCTTTCCCTTCTTTTCCTTCTTTGAAAAGTTCTCTGTTCAGCCTTCAACTCCCTAACCTCCTCATTTACATCACTACCATACTCTTCCTCCTCATCATCTCCAACTAATTCACCTTTAGACTCAATACTATCCTCAATTGAATAATCAGAATCCTCTACTTCTTCTGAGAAATCATATCCAACAGGACCAACATCTATATCATCATCTAGTGCAGTAGCATGAGGTGTGGTAGTGAAATGAGGTGAGGTTGAAAAAGTAGCAAAAGGGTCCTCACTGTTTAAATGGTCTTCACCTACCCCAGAGTTAAAGTTCACTCTGACTAGGCCTTTTATTAAAAGTTGAACTAGATTCTCCCATATCCACATGACTACCATTTTCTATTAGCATGGGCCCCACAATTGGCTCATCAATCAAATGCTTAACATATACCTCCACTACACCTCCATCTTCCAAGGAACACATCATGTCTAAAGTATCCATATCATTATCAACATCTACCAAAATGCCACTGTTAGGTGGTTTAATTCTAAAGGTGCAGGTTGTGCTATATCCCAAGCTTCTAATATGGTCTCTCAACTCAAAATATGACATCTTATCTACATCAACATCCAAAAGTTTTGAAAATTTTCCACCATTATATATTGGTTCCCCACTACTTAAATCTAACACCCCACCATGATACCACCTTAGAGTAATAAAAGTAAACCCATTCATCTCTTACCTGAAGGCAATAAAAAATAGAATAGTAATTATAGACATAGTACCACAGTAGCATTATGAACATAATACTAAGACGACATAAATACAACATAGTAGCATCTTTCTATCTCCATGAACACAATACTAAAACAAACATAAATACAACATTACGCGACTTAGACGAGAAAGAGTAAAGCCTAATTTCATGAAAACTGTGGTATAATATGGTGTAAATTGAATACCTACACACTATAATAGTAAGCCACACATAATATTTCACACAATGTTGCTATTAATTTTACGAATTAACAGAAAATCCTAATAAAGCACAAACTCGAAATAAGGGACAAAGAAATATCCTTTACTAAATCAGTTGATAAACTACGTAATCAAGTTGAAAATACACACAAGAACGCTTGGATCATCACCAGAAATTCGTATTCAGATGTGTAATTCGTATTCAGATGTGTTAATCAGATGAAAAGGAGAAAAGAGAAAAGAAAGAATTGGGGGTGAGGGTTGGAGGGTCGTTCAATGTTTAGGAGGGAAAAGAAAAGGTTGAGAAATGGGGCCCACGATGAAAATCACGTCACAAAAAGAGAAACGAAAATGTTTGGTTTATGTGTATAGGTCAGCACTCAAGTATGTAATAAATAGAGAAATAAAATGTTCAGGGGGGTGATAGGACACCCGTGAAGTTGGAGTGTGTAGTTGGGATTTCGGATATAGGTTGGGGGGGTTTTAGACCATTTTCTCACTGTTTTATAAAAAAAAGAAATTTTAATTAAAAAACGAAGAAGTTCAATGTCTCTAGTCAGTTTTATTTTTATATTATAAAAATAATCTATAATAAGACAAATAATATTTAACACTGAAGAAATTGGAGTTAAACAACTATTTATTTAAAGAATTAGGTGGGTATGAGGAAATTAACATGTCATAGCCACACCAGTTGTTACTGTGATATTGAATAGAAATATAATTTCATCAAAAATTTAAATCCGTTTTTTTAAAAATTAACACTTGAAATCAAGTGCTAATGAACACAACAATAGAAGGAATAAGCCACGAACAAAGTAGTTCAGAACGGAGGCTTGGGAATGTGGGCAGATCGATTGGCCCAATTGGCAGGCTTACAACAGATAATGTTTTGTAAAAAGGAGAAATTTTAATTAAAAAACGAAGAAGTCCAAGGCCTCTAGTCAGAAAAGACGACATTTTATTTTTATGTTATAAAAATAATCTATAATAAGACAACTAATATTTAACATTGAAGAAATTGCAGTTAAACAAGTATTTATTTTAAGAATTAGTTGGGTATGAGGAAATTAACCTGTCATAATCACACCAGTTGTTACTGTGATATTGAATAGAAATATAATTTCATTAAAATTTTGAATTCAATTTAAAATTTTTTTTTTTTTTGTGTGTTATTAACATAGCCATGAACAAAGTAGTTCAGAACTGAGGCTTGGAAAAGTGGGGATAAAAGAGTTTGAAATCATTTTAAACTTGTTGTTTAAAATCAAGATAATCATAAAATACTTGGTGAGGAAAACAAAATTAGAAAAATGCAGATTTAAATGAAAATTACAAGGTTAAAATTCTTACTAATCAAAATCTACAAATGTATCCAATCAAAGTTGTAATTCGTAAAGATTCAAAGGAGCATCACCCAACTAATGTCAATTATATAACTAATAGAATAATATAAATTCAACTAATGCAATTGTACTTTATCTAAAGCTAATAATAACCTCCATACGAAACTATATTTTTCGTATGACAGTAAATAACATTAAATTTATATTCGGTGATGCAATTGTTTTTAAAAAATTTTTTTACACTAATCAACCAGTTAACAAATCGAGTTTGTTTAATTTAGTATTTATTAAGAAAAAATCTAATATATATAAAATTCTTTATCTAATTTATTAGTGCAATAAAAGAACTTATTTTTCTCTAAAATTAAATTTGTACATAAATTATTTTTCTTACAATTAATAATGAAATATGGTGTATATTAATTAAATAGAAAATGATCAAAAATATTCTTAAACTATGTGAAATTGAAGAAAAATGCTTTTCATAAATAATTTGAACTAAAACTGTCATCAACTGTTAATAGTTTTATCTAAAAATACCACTTCTACTAATAGTTTGATTCAAAATTCCCTTACTACAATTATATGGATCAAATGTGTACTTTATAAAATTGGTATCAGAGCTTATATTCCCTTATTCAGAGCTTATATTGCTAATGGATCAAATGTGCATTTCAAATTGATATCAGAGCTTATATTCCTAATAAAAAATACTTTAAAAAAATCATATTCTTGTTTTCTTTCTTTTAAAATCACTTTATAACTAATAAAAATGTAGGAAATATTTTTTCCTTTCTAATCTCATTTTATCAAATAAAATAGAATAATAACATGTATTTTATAATTTTTATATATAAATAAGAGAATAAAAAGAACATCACTAATTTTCAATTTGACAAACGATAAAAAAATTATAGTAAAATATAAAATATTTTTTAAATTTCATTTTACAAATTGAAGTAAGACAAACATTTGCTAATAAAAAAAAATTATTTGAAAAATAATGTGTTTAAAAAGAAAAGAAATAAATTATTAGAAAAAGAGCATTTTGACACATTTCTATTATATAGAAGAGTGAAGTTTGGGACGACCAAGGGTAATTTTGTAAATTAACAAAAAAGCCAGCTGTTGTATAATATACAAAAAAAGGGGGAAAAAAGAAGTTAAATTTTTTGAAAAAGGTCATTCTAAGTTAGAGTTGAAATGGCCACGTGGTTTCCACCCATTGAAAGTAATGAAAAAATCTCGTGTACTGTCTAAATATGTGGGCCCAAATTTATACATCTCAATAGTATTCAGGAAACTTGCTAGAACTATGTAGAGTGTGCTAGAATAAAAGATTGTCATTTCATAAAAGTAATATTGGTCATAATTATACAAAACATCCAAACATCTTTTGTTAAATGCGAAGTTATCACGTTTACTAAAATGACTAATTTAGTTTAAATAATTTTTAAAAAAATCAAAATATAATCCATTAAATAGTTATTACTATTATTGATTAATTGATCTTTATATAATTATGCGTATTTGAAAGTTTGTAATTACAAATATTTATTTATAAAAGAAAATATGGATATATGTAATATACCAATGTGACAACTTAATATATTTCGATATTTTATTTATAAATTATGATTTGCTCATTTATTAAGATTGTATAGGAGCCGATCATATATCACAAGTCTATCATTTTCAAGATCTATTTCATTGCTTCCAAATTGGAAAACTTTTGTGAAGTCTATTTGGTATGTAAATTATTATTTTATTTTTTCTAACTAATTAATTAAGGTAAGGTTAGAATGACCTAGGGCAGTATTGGTATTTCATATAATCAAGGACAACTTTGATATTTCATATTTATTTTAATAAAATATTATGTAAGTTGTAAAATATAATAATCATATATGTAGCTACATTATCAAATTTTAAGATTTAAAATTTTAAAATATCTATGTACTATATGTATATGTGACTTTATTTCCTAATTCTAAAATTTAAAATTCAAAAATATCTATGTACTATATACATGTGGCCGTATTTTCCTTCACATATTATTATAAATTATATTATAGTTTATGAAACTTTCAAGAAAGCACACACAAATTTGATATGATTTTTCTAGAAGTTACTTTTTGACACAAATAAATACATCCTTAGCTCAATCTTTATTTCACTTCCAACCCAAGTTTTCTCTACTCTCTTATCAAGTAAGTTCCTTTCTCCATTCTCTCCCTCTTTTTCTCTTTTACTTTCCATCTTACTAAATTATTTATTTTATTTTTAATTTTCTTTAGAAATTCACTATTGTTACGTTGCTATTTGTTTTTTAAATGATCTATATTTCTGTAAATGATCTCATTTTTTCAAAGAGTGTGTACTAATAATAATAATAATAATAATAATAAGAAGAAGAAGAAGAATCCTTAGTATGGAAATCTAGAAAATAAAAAATATAAAGTAGAGATTTTGGTGAAATTTTTTTTATATGTTGCAAGACTTCATTCATCCTTCAACATCAACCTTCTCCTTTTATCATCACTCCAGTATTATAATTAACATCACTCTCTTAACTAAAAAGGATCACTGAAAGAGCTTTAGGGCGAAAGATCATAAGCACGATTCTTTTGAGAATTCTGATATAAGAATATGCATGACATAACATTATGTAGCTAGCTATTAAGAGTAAATCATGAATTTGTGAGACTGAGCATACTATGAGACATGAGTGCTTATATGAATAGGTTCATATCATGAGGCTGATATACATAACTTTATGGAGTAAGATTGAGATCAATGGTCTAAAGTCTTTGCCCCTCATTCTGGGAATTGAGCATAGATGTGAATATGTTTGAAGTGTATGAGCATAGGTCATGAAAACAATTCTGATATTAAAGACTTCAACAGGATGTTGTAATGACTGAACTTTGAGGAATACGCTTGAGTATGAATGGATCGATATATCACTTTAACTCTTTCTTAACACATTACTATCTGACTCTCAACACTTGACTTGGTTTCTCATCTTATCATCTCTGCCTTAGGTCTGAAGATGACACTTTAAAGCTATGGATCTATTCCATCTTCTCTAAACTAGTCTATATTCGCTTTACTCTAATACTCGAGAATTGCTAATCTCATGGCTATTAGACTCTCCATGTGCAAGTACTAAGACTCTTTCTAAGACCTCTTCCTGAGATATTTCTCTTAACCTCTCCTCATTGGCTTATGAAGTTGCTTTGTCCAACTCTTAATAGTCTGACTTCTCCTTCTTAGTCTATTAATACCTCCTTTCTAAGTTCATATCTACCTAACTAGAGGAAACTTGAACTATATTTAAGAGGCTCATCATTAACTATATATGATCTCTCCGACCAAACTCTTAAGGCTAATACATAATTCTTACATCAACCTACTCAACATTGACAACTCCAATATACTATCTAGGAACACATAAAAAATAATTAACTTAATTGGAACCTCGTCTGACTACATACGATCTCAGGTGCACCTCTTAATGTCTTGTTAATCTAATGACTTAGCCACACTCCCTTGCTCTCATCTAAGAGTCAGAACTCCACACTTGTACCACTCACATTCATTGCAACTAACATCTTAATTCCTCACCTACTCTATGTCAAACCTACTAGATTAGATCTCGAACTAACATCATCACCCTTATGTTGTCATCCTTGTAATCACGACACTCATCTCAAATCCAAGCTTAGTGTCTATTACTAAACACAAATATCAATATAATTGCTCGCTTACTATTCTAACTTACAACTACTAGATAAAATTAAGAAACACTCACCCACTAAGATCTCATGACAAGTAGTCAATCTTTACCTCTCAGTCTACATACTTACAGATTATTGTCACATTCCATTTCACAACTTAAGAACTATTTACCCATTCACTATACATCATTGTCTAATTAGTTCTATAACCCTCTGAATACCATAGGGCTCTCCCTTCAAAAATTATAAGCCTAACTTAGATCTATCACCTCATGAATACTCTGCTCTTCTATTCAACACCTATACTTGGCCTTCACTAATACAATGTTATATTGACATAAACTCCCTTCTGGTTAGAGTATACTCTAACTCATCCATACTAGTAACTCTTACTCTACCTTCTATCATGAAATCTACACAAACTCATTGCTTCTTATTATACCCATAAGGAAAAACTCCTCATTAATAACTTACTAGGTACATGGCTACAACTTACATACTCTACTCAATTACTATCCTCATCCCTTAGGTTACTACACTTCTAAATATATACTTCTAACTCCGGGCACTTTTACTACTACTGCTCATAATATCACAACTCGTACTATCTTTCGGGTGGGAATACTACCCAAGCATTCTAAAACACACTTCCCTCATAAGGATCTCACCTGAATAAGGTTTAGAAAGAGAGTCTGGGAGTACATCTCGCTTTTAGCTCGAACGCACGATTCATATGAATAAGGGTGCATTATTTCGAATTCAAATACTTAAGCTCACTCACAGGCTTCTCTCAAGCCCCTCTACAGTCTCTTGACTTTTTGAAGACTTTATCTGAGAGTAACTCATCGATAAGGATTTAGACTTTACTATTTCAACCACCTTGAATATGAGGGGTAGTCGAATAGATTTGAGAAACGCACGATTCTGAATAAGTTCCTTATGACACAGTTCTATTGCACGATTTAGAGTATGAAAGAAGGGAAAATTTTCTTAAATGTCTATAGTCTCTCATTTATAGAAGTGGGGCCCTCACAACCATAAATAAGATTGTACTGACATGGCTTCATAGACACCCTAGGACACTTGAACTATGTGCTCTGATACCAAGTTTGTCACGCCCCGAGCCTACACCCTGGACGTGGCAGGCACTTGAGAACTATTGTTGGTCCCCAAGCGAACCCTCATCCTAGCTGACTATAAGCAGAAGACTAACTCAAGCATACACAAGCATCAAACTGAAACAAATACTAAATCAACAATGCATTAACTCTCAAAACTCTCTAAATATACTGAGTATTAAACAAGATTTAAAGAAAACCTCTGAAACTGAAAGACACTCCAAAACTCTCTATCTATGAAACCTCTACTGTATAAACACGAGTGTTGGGACAAGACCCACAACTCCTTAAGAGAACTACTACTAACAACTTATAAAACTTGAGTCCTCCGAAATCAAGGAGGCCTTACTCAAAAGCTGACAAGCGGCTGAAGTGATCTCAATGGAACTCCTGTTGAGGATCCTAAGTACCTGTATCTGGATCATAAAAGATGCAGGTCGGATGACATCAGTACATTGAATATACGAGTATGTAATATAGCTTAATAAAAAAATAACTGAATTGAAACTCTGGTAGTAACTCAACTAAAATATAATATAAATCATGATGGAAAACTCATTTAAACTCTTACCGAAAGAATGCAATAATAGCATATACTGAACTGCCCAGACTGAAAGAAATACTCAACTCAACTCAATGTAAAGCATGATTAGAGATAAGATCATATAATGCTTCACAAATAAAAGATGTTAACTCAAGGATGTATATAAAAATATAATAAAATACGTTTTACTCTTATTTGGGAGATTCTCTAACCGACAACCATCACTATGAGCTACGTGATGATACAACGTCTCGCCCACGCTGCCAGAATTGTCATATACCTTGCCGGGGTACAGAACACCTCAACTAAGTGGATCCACTAAACTATAAGGATTCATCTAAAAAGTATGATCCTGAACCCATGTTGGCAAGACATAGTTTATGGGGGCTGTGAGTTGCCTGAACTCTCCCCCATATCGGTGCTCAATACTACTCCCAATGACATATATATATATATATACATATATATATATACAGCTGCTCAAATGTATAAAAACATTACTTTTTTTCACTGGTTTGAGGTAATTGCTCAAACTATCCTCTTAAAAGAGGTAATTGCTCTGAAGTATCTCAGTATTCATAACTCAATTAGAAAGCAAAGTTTCTCTTTTCTCAAATTAAAACTATTATCTTAGGGAATTACTTAGTTCCCTATACTTTTCTCGAAACTCATCTTTTACTCTTTCTAAGAATCAATTTTAAAGACAAAGCATTTGTTCTAAAAAGATTCTCAAACCCTCTTTACTTTCTCAAAAACTCAGTTTAAAGCAAAAATATTGACTTTAAAAGATTCTCACAACTTATCACTCAAAATAGGGTTCATGCTTAAATATAGACATGAACAACTCAACTCAAGGATCTCAATGCTTATACATATAGCTATTCAATAATTAGGAATATAATTTCAAAAAGAATCAAGAACTCAAGAACTCAGAACTCAACATCAACTCATCTCTTGAATACTCAAATCTAAGGATAGAACCTAGACTACTCTTTTACTGATTTGAAAGTATATGTAGGGTGTGAGGACGAACTAGTCCAACACTATGATAGTCTTACATACCTGGAAGAACAAAGTTCTTGGTGAAATCAGAAGAACGATTTAAAACCCTAGCTTTTCTCCTCTTGAATCCTTGCTCTAAGTCGTTGAAGTGTTAAAGAACGTAAAATAATGTTTTAACATTGATTAGACCCTTAATTAGGTAAAGAAGGGCCGTGGGTTAGGTTTAGAAGGCGTGGGAAAAGACTGAACTACCCCTCTTTAAAAACTGATAGAAACTGTCCACGAACCATCTACGGTTCGTGGTTTGATCTACGGACCGTAGATCCAATCCGTGGAATTGATATTGAATTTTAAGGCTCAAAAGTCCACTTATGGGTCCAAATGATGGCCCGTAGTAGTACTTACGGCCCGTTGGTTGGATCTGTAGGTTTTGGGTCCCAAAAGTTGACTCTCAGTACTCTACCGACGACTTGACAGGACGGGTCGTTGTTCAACCTACGGCCCGTCGGTTGGAGTCGTCGTTCACAGACTCAGAAAACTCTGATATGACAGTCTCGGGTAAAACGGTCATAACTTCTTATTCCGAGCTCAAAAAAAGTCAAACTTGGTGGCGTTGGAAAGAGGACTCAAAGACCTTCAATATGATAGATGATGGGCCACCTAATTCTTTATGAGATGAGAGATATGGTCGTTTGAAGTTGACCTAAGTAGAATCTTATGTAAAAACTGAATCGATAATGAAGTTTTCAACTCAACTTTGTGCTAGGGGGTTCTTGTGACCTTAAGTCATATCCAAAATCATTCCCACACTAAAGAATTGACCTTAACACCTAAGAACAATTAAGAATCACTTCGTATGACCCTATACACAAATTCAAGAATGGTTTGGGTCTTAACTTAGATATTTCCGGGGTGTTACAATACTTATCTAGTTAAATAATAATAAGGCCATTTTTAGACTAAATTATTGACAACAAAGACATATTCAGACCAAACTATTAACCTGGATGATTTTTTTTAATTTCACATAATTAAAAGATTTATCATATCCTTTATTCTGTATCTTTTATAATAATATGTGTATGTCGCTGCAATATTTAAAAAATTACAAACAAATAATTCTTAGGGTTAAGTCTGAATTCCTCCAAATATCACAAAAGTCTAATGGTATCTATATAATACAATACACATAATATTTAATTACTTATCTCAATATATCAAAACTTAATTTATAATATGATGACAAAAGAAAAATTATTAAGAATTGAAGCCAACTGGTTACGAACCAGTGGCGGCAACCATGAAACAAAAGCACAAATCCTTACCTCTAAGAGCCCATTTGGATTGGCTTAAAATAAGTTACTTTTAAAAAATTACTTTAAAGTCATTTTAAAAATAAGTAGTTATGTGCTTATTGATGTGTTTGGCAAAAAAGTGTTGAAAGTCACTTTTTTTTATCAAAATGTCTGAAATACCCTTAAAATTGTTGACATTATAAAAGAATTAAGGGTAAAAAAGTATTATACTTGATCAAAGTAGAATGATTTATAAGTTTAAAAAAATAAGTAGGGGGCACCCTACTTTTAACTTTTAAATTATTTTAAGTTACTTTTGACTTATTTTAAATTATTTTTATAATTGCCAAACACTCTAATAAGTCAAAAACTGATTTAAAAGTTAGTTTGACCAACTTAAAATCTCATCCAAACGGGCTCTAAGTCAAACCCATTTATAACATGTAATGTCTTTAAATCATTGGCTATTGATTTAGCCATTATTACCCATAATAATTTCTCCATTAAATGATTAGCATACCTAGATTTAGAGACCACCTTTTAGTGCCTCATATAGTGAAATAATTGTTAACTACTCAATTCCTTTTTCCACTAACATAATATAATACTAATTGATGTCTTACATACAATTAAGTATACAAACGAAACATTAAATCGCTCGCATGGCTTACTTGATAAGTTTTCTTCTTTGTCGGTGTGAAACTGTGAGAAGCACTTAGGGTTGGGCATTCGGTCGGTTCGATTCGATTTGTAAAATTCGGTTTGAATTTTGATTTGGTGAAAATGTTAATCAAAATCGAATTGAAATAAATTTGGTTTAGTTTGTTTTTCCAATTTCAGTTCAATTTATTTTGGTTCAGTTTTCAGTTTGAACTCGTAGATTTGCCAATTTGATTTTTCTTTCAATAGCACTGATAGTGCTGATTTTCTGAGATCAAACATTTTTTTCAATTACTTTGAGATTCCTTCATCATCTACTAAACAGAAAATAAAATTTAAAGCTCATAAGCTTACCCTCAAGACAAATATAAACTCTACTTAAAGACGACAAAACAAGATGAGTCTGTACTAACGGACATGGACAATCCACAGACCATAGTAGACACAGAGAGTAAGAAGAAATTAGTGTCAGGCAATAGTTGTCTTGTGGTCAACGGCATCGACAATGGTTGTCTAGATCTGTGGCATCAACCATGCTAGAGCAAGAGTTGTTCACTTGTTTGTGAGAATTGTAGCATAAGATTTATTTTTGAGAGTGAGTACTGTGTTTGAGTTTAGGAATTTCAAATTTGAGTTGGGTTGGAATGGTCTTGGGTATATAAATTTGGGCCAATTAATAATGGGTTGTACTGCTGTGGACTGTGGTGGCCTGGAAATTGGAATATAAATTATAAGAGTTTATATCTTAAAAGGTCACTCAACTTTAAAAATTTATCTAGCAAAGTCATTGAACTTTGATTTGTATCGTTAAAATCACTAAACTTAGACATTCTTATCAATAAAATCACTCAGATAAATTTATCATTAAAAAAAGTATTGACATAGCAAAATAAATTATTATTTTTATATCATATAAATATGAACCCCACAAATAAATAAAATTAGAGAAATCTCATTAAGGACTTTTCACTTCCTTTACAAAACTTTAAAAAATTTAACTAAAATATATGTCTAAACATAATTTCAAATTTCTTAACTTATTTTTCAACAATTTTGAAAATAATTTTTTTCATGTTTGAACAAATCTATGTCAACGTTAGCAACCGTGGAATTACAAAGGAAAAGTAAGATTTTTACCTATTATATATAGCAAGAAACATCTAAATAGATTATACGCCGAAGAAATTAATTAATAAATACTTGTTCTATTTTTGACATTTGTTTATTGTTTTTCTTCCTTCTATTGATTTAATTTGTTGTTTTGCTTAAATACTTATACTCATTTTTTATTTAGGAGGGCAAACTAAATATTATGGTATTACAGCAATATTTTAAATATGTTTCACTAAGAAAAAATTACTTATTTATTTATTAAATCAAGATATAAATTATACAATAATATCATAAAAAATATGTGTTTCCGTGATTAAGTTTGTCCGAATTTTTCTTAATGAGTTTTTCTAAATTTTATTTATTTGTGGGGTTCGTGTTTACATGATATAAAAATAATAATTTATTTTGCTATGTTAATATTTTTTTAATGATAAATTTGATTGAGTGATTTTATGAATAGAAAGGTCTAAGTTTAGTGATTTTATTGATACAAAACAAAGTTCAATGATTTTGCTAGATAAATTCTCAAAGTTGAGTGACTTTTTGAGATATTAACTCCAAATTATAATGTATTGGAGATTTCGATTTTTCAGTTAATCGAAATATAATATTTTAAAAATTGAAATTCGAACCGAATAATTGAAATTTTAAAATTTGAAACTGAAACCGACCGAACAAACCAAAAAATCGAAACCAAAATTAAAAGGATTTCAGTTCGAGCATTTTTTCGATTTGAATCGAAATATGCCTAGCCCTAGAAGCACTCGTCTGATATTCTTTATTTCTTTTCTAAAATAATTATCAACCAAATTTGCTGAATTTCACTAATTTGTTTTCTACATATGGGCCAAGTGACATAGAGTATTAAATAAATTTCAAACATGACCCATTTACAATCAACTAAAAAATAATTATTTAATAAATACCCACCAACTAAATAACCATAGTTAAATGAATAGTTCTAAAATTACCATTTAAATTCTTACGAGAAGAGTTCAAATAGTTCTAGTGATCATAGCGACCTAACGGGTTACATCAGATACCAACTTATCCACCGTTCGTCCTCGAACGGTCAAAAGAAAACCAAGGGTAAGAAAGAGTACCTAACTCGACAAAAAGATATGGATATTCTACGTGCATATCGCCTTAGTCTTCCAAGTGGACTCCTCAACCAGGCAATTCTTCCACTGGACCTTCAAAGATGCAATCTCTATTGACCTCAACTTGCGGACTGTAACGATCGATTAGGTCATTTTTAGTACTAGGACTATTTTGACTCTTCCCGTAAAATTTTAAATGGAAATTTTGAATTATTCGGGAACTACGGTTACTTAAACGGGTATTTATTAAATAATTTATTTATTAGTTGATGGTTAATGGGTCAAGTCCATAATTTATTTTATGCCCTATACCACTTGACCCATAGATTAAAATAAATTAATAGGGCTTAATATTATTTTATTATTAT
Organism: Solanum appendiculatum; assembly: GCA_018342035.1. Taxonomy (NCBI): domain Eukaryota; kingdom Viridiplantae; phylum Streptophyta; class Magnoliopsida; order Solanales; family Solanaceae; genus Solanum; species Solanum appendiculatum. The sequence continues at coordinate 98,692 of JAGDQO010000301.1, forward strand.
ATGAAATAACTGCTGCCTCCACACCCAATTTACACGAAGACATGCCGCTGCGACAAGAAAAAAAGAACGAGTACCATACGTGAGGAAATTTTCTATCCAAATCATGTCGCTTATATGCAATTGTTGATTCATTATATGAATAATGTGCATTATGGTAGTGGGTAGGAGAAGTATATATAATGGTGATAATGTCTGTTGATTAAAATTTTAAATTGGAAAAAAATTTAAAGGATTTGATGAAGAGCGATTTCAATGAGTAAGAGAGAAATTAGTATGGGTGCCAATGAAAGGCGTGATAGATGATAATTGAAATTTAGATTTAAAAAGAGGTAAGCATTGAATTGCAATTGATTCATGGACGTTGATGCCGATGGTATCTTAATTAGTGGCTTTACTATTAAATATTATTATTTTGTTATTATATTATAAATTAAGTTTGACATATCAGTATATGTAATTTAATATTAGGTGTATAGTATTATATGAATACCATTAAAATTATGTTATTGGAGAATTAAGACTTAACGCTAAGCTTAAAATTTAAGAATATGAGACTTGACATATTAATTGACACCAAAATTAGGAGCTTGATTATAGATTACAGTGAGTTTTGGATCTAGGCTAGAACTATAGTAATATGAGTGTCTATGGACTCACTTGCTTACGAATATTGCATATTTGATAGATTGGAAACATTCTGAAGCTTTACGAAAGGGAAAGGCAAAATTTTGAGGATTCGTGACACGTGTTCGGCATTCAAGGTATGTTAAAACTTTTAGACTTCGTTGAAGGACATTTTTCTAGTTAAAGATTAAAAAATGAAATAGACAATGGGTAAGGGAGAAAGATGGGGGTCTCGTACCAATGGTGTGACGGGCATTGGTACGAGTACCGGTGTTATAAATGGAAAGTTTATTAATATAGAATGCGGATTGTAATTCGAGAATGCCAAAGCCTATGAGCATTAGCTGATGTATTATTAACTTGATTTTTTTGGGTTATTGTGTTTCTTTATTGAACCCATATATTTGTGATAGTGGAGGTGATTACCTATCATACTGATAATTGATTGAGATGCATCATCATCCCCTGTTATTGAAATCATATGATACACATGCATTGACATGAGATAGAGTATAAGTTGGGCACGTGGAGATCGTCCGTGCTGGGGATGGTGAGATGTTATGATTATAAGTTGGGGACGTAGAGATCGTCCGTGCTGGGGATTATTTAATTTTATGATAGTGCGTTGAGATCGTCCACACAGACACGTGAAGATCGTCCGTGTCGGTATATGGACCTCGCGAGTCCCCCATTGGTCATGAACTCTTGATGTATTTCCGAGGAGTATCATGTATATACGGTTGAGAGAGAACTTGGCATCTGAGGCATATCATTTCATGGTGTCACATTGCATTGCATCTCGTTACATCCTTCATTCTTGTTGATTATATGTTTTATTGGTGGTTGGACATTGCATGACATTTGATGATCTATGTTTGATAAAACTTCACTAATAAGTATAATGTAAACTTGTATAAGTAAAATAATGATTTTCTTATATGTACTTCTGTCACTACTTCTTCATTGTCGGTCTTTGAGATATACTGGGTACACGTGGTTTCGTACCCATACTACACTTGTTGCACCTTTTTGTGGTGCAGATCAAATTCTAAATACGAGCGCATCTCGTGGAGCTTTCTGAGTCCGAGCTTGGATTATCTTCGCAACACACAGCTCCCTCTATCTTATTATTATGCTGTTTTAGTATTCATACATGATATTTCTTACATTTAGACTTGTCATTTTAGTTTCAGACTTACACGGTATTTTAGGAGCTCTTGTACTTATGACACGAAAATCTTGGGTGGTATTTTAGCTTTCCACACTTCATACTTATGATAGACATATTGTTTGAGATAGTCTACTTGTCATTTGTCTTTTCACCTTATTTATTTAATTAAATTGGTAAAACTAGTGGGTTGGCTTACCCATCGATTGGGAACATAGGTGCCATCACGACATGTGAATTTGGGTCGAGACAATTTGGTATCAGAGCCCTAGGTTCATCGGTCTCACGAGTACAAGAGCAATGTCTAGTAGAGTCTTGCGGATCAGTATGATGACGTCCATATTTATCTTCGAGAGGCTATAGGACATTTAGGAAACTTCTATCCTTTCATTCCTTATCGTGCGCACTTGACTTTGCTAAAATTCTATTCTTGTTGTCTCATTCTCTCACAAATGATGAGAACTCGTGCATTCGTGATCAAAGATCATGAGCTTGTACCCGCACCCGCACCCGCACCCGCACCCGCACCCGCACCCGCACCCGCACCCACTACTAGGGTTATTACATAAGGTAGATACAAGGGCCGAGGTCAACGTAGAGGTTGTGTCATATCATATTTGGCAAATAGGTCTTTCATGATCATTAATTAGCAGAAACAATATTTGAAAGGGTCAGGATGATGAAGCCTCTGACCCATATTGGTAACTTCAGCGAGAATACGCATGAATTTATAGATCGTTGTCATGAGAGGTTGCATAATCTTGGATTTGTGGAGTCCTATGGAGTTTACTACACCGTGTTTCAGATGATTGGCCTAGCCAAGCAATGGTGAAGAGATTACATTAATAGTAGGCCAATTGGATCATCTCCACTCTCATGGACTCAATTTACTCAGGTGGTTTGTTCCACACAATGAGAGGGATTGTAAGAGGGCTGAATTTGAGGATTTGCAATAAGAGAATATGCCAGTCACTAAGTATGATATTAAATTCTATGTCTTTGTTAGACACGCTTCAATGTAACTTCCTACCGAGGCTGAGAGAGTAAGAATGTTTCTTCCGATTCGTATGAGAGTCTCTCAGGTTGCCGCTTCTGGTATTCTATTTTAGAAAGTTGTAGATGTTGCCAAGGAGTTAGAGATGATTCAACGTGTGAGATTTAAGCAGCATGAGGGCAAGAAGGTTGTCATTCGAGTTGGATATGGTATGTGAGTAGCTTGATTTGCATGTACATGTTTCTACTTTTGTTGGAGAATTCATAATGGTAGATCGAATATATCGATCATGTATAGCTACTTTGATGGGATATGAGTTGAATTGAATGAGTTGAAGGAGTAGTAGTGAGATTTGTTGGTTAAGGGGTCCATTGACCAAGTGTATTTTCTTGGGGTGCTCCGGTGTTATTTGTGAAGAAGAAGGATGAATCTATACATAGGTGTATTGACTATCGAAAGTTGAACAAGGTTACCATTAGAAACAAGTACTCGATACCTCGTATCGATGATTTATGTGATCAGCTTTAGGGTGTTTCAGGTTTCTCCAAAATTGACTTGAGATCCAATTATCAGCAGATGAAGGTTAGGGCGAAGGATAACCCTAAGACAACTTTCCAGACACATTATGGTCATTAGGAGTTTCTAGTGATGTCTTTTAGGCTGACTAATACACCAAAACTTTTATGAACTTGATGAATGAGGTGTTAAGACCGTACTTGGATTCCTTTGTTATTGTTTTCGTGGATGATATAGTGATATACTCTCGTAGTATGAGGAGCACGAGCATCATTTGATGATTGTACTTGAAATTCTGAAGGAGAATAAGCTTTTATCCAAAGTTTTCAAAGTGTAAGTTTTGGCTTAGTTAGTTAGCATTCTTGGGACATGTAGTGTCCAAAGAGGGTATTATGGTGGATCGTAAGATGATTGAGATAGTTTGAGAATGGGTCAGACCTTCTTTAGTTATTGAGATTCAGAGTTTCTTAGGCCTTGCGGGTTATTATCGGTGATTTATGGAGGGGTTCTCATCCATTGCATCCCCATTAACTAGATTGACTCAGTAGGAAGTGGCTTTCTAGTGGTTTGATGAGTGTGAGGTGAGTTTTCAAAAGCTCAAGACTTTATTGGTTTCTGCTCTAATTTTGACTCTACTCGTAGAGGGAGTGAATTTTATCATATATTGTGATGCTTCTTGGATTGATCTTGATTGTATGTTGATGTAGAAGAGGAAGGTAATAGCTTATGCTTCGAGGTAGCTGAAGCTGGTTCACGAGAAGAATTATCGTATCCATGACTTGGAGTTGGCAGTTATAGTATTCGCATTGAGGATTTGAGGGCATTACTTTTATGGTGTGCATTGTGAGGTGTTCAAGAATCATCGTAGTCTTCAATATATGTGCTATCAAAGAAATATTAATTTGGGGCAGCAGAGATGATTTTGAGTTGCTCAAGGACTATGACATCAATATCTTTTATCATCTTAATAAGGCAAATGTGGTAGTAGATTCATTTGGTAGAAAGGCGGTGAGTATAGGGAATTTAGCATTGTTACAGGTGGGTGAGCTTCCTTTGGCTATGGATGTCCAGTCCTTAGTCAATAGCTTTGCAAAACTTGATATTTCGAAATCTGGTAGTGTTTTCTTTTACATGGAGGCGAAGTCGTCCTTATTGGATCAGATTTGGGCTTAATAGTTTGATGATAGAGATTTGTATAATATTCGAGACAAGGTGTTACAAGGAGAAACCAAGGAGGAAATTCTTGATGGTTAGGGAGTTTTAAGGATAAAAGATCATATTTATGTTCTTCAGATAGGTGAGTTGACTAGAATGATCATGTAGGATGCCCATAGTTTGAGGTATACAATTCATCCGAGGTCTACTAAGATGTATTGCTTATCAGAAAGTGATGTATGAACACTGAAAACCTTGAGGTGTTACTTAAAGGATGCCCATACTTGAGTGAAAGTGGAAAATGATTTCTACAGACTTTGTGGTAGGGTTGCCACACAACTTGGGTAAGGATTGATGTTATTTGGGTCATTGTGGATTGATTGAGCAAGTCTACATATCTCGTGCTGATTCAGACTATTTATAATTTAGAGAAGTTAGTCCAGTTTTACGTTTGGGAGATAGTTTGATTACATGGAGTGTTCATATCTATTATTTCATGTCGAGGCACACAATTTATATCTCATTTTTGGCCGTCTATGTAGAAGGAGTTGGGAGTTGGGTGGATCTTAGTACATCCTTGCATACACAGACTGATAGTCAGTCTGAATGGACCATTGAGGTTCTTGAGAACATGTTGCGGGTGTGTGTGATCACTTTGGTGGTTATTAGGGATAAGCGTTTGCTTTTAGTGGAGTTGCATACAACAACAATTATCATCCGAGTATTGAGTTGGCACCATTCGAGGCATTGTATGGTAGGAGGTCTGGGTCTCTAGTTGATTGGTTTGATGCATTTGAGGTTAGGCTGTGGGGAACATATCTGGTTAGGGAGTCCTTGGATAAGGTTAAGTTGATTGAGGATAAACTTCTCATGGCTCACAGGAGGCAAAAGAATTATGGAGATCAAAAGGTTCGTGATTTGGAGTTCATGGTTGGAGAGCGAATTTTATTGAAGGTTTCACCCATGAAGAGTGTGATGAGATTTGAAAATAAGGGCAAGTTGAGCCCGAGATATATTGGTCCTTTTGAGATTGTTGAGCATATAGGTGAGGTGGCTTACGACTTGGCTTTTCCACCTGGCTTATCAGGTTTCACCCCGTGTTTCATATTTCGATTCTGAAGAAGTACCATCAGGATGGTGCTCATATGATCTAATGGGATTCGATGTTATTTGATCAGAATTTGACTTTTAAGGAAGCGCCGATATCAATCTTGGATAGGCAAATTGGAAGTTGAGGTTGAAGGAGATTGTTTCAGTAAAGGTTCAATGGAAGCATCGTCCGGTTTAGGAGGCTACTTGGGAGACCGAGTCGGACATGTAGATGAGATATCCTCAGCTTTTTGAGCGTTCAGGTACTTCTTATTCTTTTACTGTTCGAGGAAGAACATTTGTTTAAGTGGTAGATGATGTAACGACCCATTAGGACATTTTGAGTAGTAGGACTATTTTGACTCTTCTCGTAAAATTTTAAATGAAAATTTTAAACTATTCGGGAACTACGGTTACTTAAACAGGTATTTATTAAATTATTTATTTATTTATTAGTTGATGGTTAATGGGTCAAGTCCATAATTTATTTTATACCCTATACCACTTGACTCATAGGTTAAAATAAATTAATAGGGCTTGGTATTATTTTACTACTATATGAAATAACTACTGCCTCCACACCCAATTTACACGAAGACACGCTGCTGCGACAAGAAAAAAAGAACGAGTACCATAGGTGAGGAAATTTTCTACAATCATGTCGCTTATATGCAATTGTTGATTGATTATATGAATAATGTGCATTATGGTTGTGGGTGGGAGAAGAATAGATAATGGTGATAATGTCTGTTGATTAAAATTTTAAATTGGAAAAAATATGAAAGGATTTGATGAAGAGCGATTTCAATGAGTAAGAGAGAAATTAGTATGGGTGCCAAGGCATTATAGATGATAATTGAAATTTAGATTTAAAAGGGGTAAGCATTGAATTGCAATTGATTCATGAACGTTGATGCCTCTGGTTTCTTCATCAGTTGCTATACTATTAAATATTATTATTTTGTTATTATATTATAAATTAAGTTTGACATATTAGTATATGTAATTTAATATTAGGTGTATTGTATTATATGAATACCATTAGAATTATGTTATTGGAGAAATTAAGACTTAACCCTAAGCTTACAATTTAGGAATATGAGACTTGACATATTAATTGACACAAAAATTAGGAACTTGATTATAGATTACGGTGAGTTTTGGATCTAGGCTAGACCTATAGTAATATGAGTGTCTATGGACTCACTTGCTTACGAATATTGCATATTTGATAGATTGGAAACATTCTGAAGCTTTACGAAAGGGAAAGGCAAAATCTTGAGGATTCGTGACACGTGTTCGGCATTCAAGGTATGTTAAGACTTTTAGACTTCGTTGAAAGACATTTTCCTAATTAAAGATTAAAAAATGAAATAGACAATGGGTAAGGGCAAAAGATGGGGGTCTCGTACCAATGGTGTGACGGGCATTGGTACGAGTATCGGTGTTATAAAGGGAAAGTTTATTATTATAGAATGCGGATTGTAATCCGAGAATGCCAAAGCATATGGGTATTAGTTAATGTATTATTGACTTGATTTTTTTTGGGTGATTGTGTTTCTTTATTGAACCCTTATATTTGTGATAGTGAAGGTGATTATCTATCATACTGATAATTGATTGATTGAGATGAATCTTCATCCCCTGTTATTGAAATCATATTGTACATATGCATTGATATGAGATTGAGTATAAGTTTGGCACGTGGAGATCGTCCGTGCTGGGATTGTGAGATGTTATGATTATAAGTTGGCACGTGAAGATTGTCCGTGTTGGGGATTGTTTAATTTTATGATAGTGCGTTCAGATCGTCCGAACAAACAAGTGGAGATCGTCTGTGTCGGTATATGGACCTCATGAGTCCCCCAGGGGTCATGAACTCTAGATGTATTTTCGAGGAGTATCATGTTTATACGATTGAGAGAGAACTTGACATCTGAGGCATATCATTTCATGGTGTCACATTGCATTGCATCTCATTACATCCTTCATTCTTGTTGATTAAGTGTTATTGGTGGTTGGACATTGTGTGACATTTGATGATCCCTGTTTGATGAAACTTGACTAATAAGTACAATGTAAACTTGTATAAGTAAAAGGATTGTTTTCTTATATGTACTCCTGTCACTACTCTTTCATTGTTCGTCTATGAGATATACTGGGTACACGTGGTTTCGTACTCATACTACACATGTTGCACTTTTTTGTGGTGTAGATCAAATTTCGGATACGAGCGCATCTCGTGGAGCTTTCTGCGTCCGAGCTTGGATTATCTTAGAGTTGTGGTGAGCTGCTTGACAGTTTCGCAGCCCACACCTCCCTCTATCTTATTATTATGTTGTTTTAGTATTCAGACATGATATTTCTTACGTTTAGACTTGTCATTTTAGTTTCAGACTTACACGGTATTTTAGGAGCTCTTGTACTTATGACACGAAAATCTTGGGTGGTATTTTAGCTTTCCGCACTTCATACTTATGAGAGACATATTGTTTGAGATAGTCTACTTGTCATTTGTCTTTTCGCCTTATTTATTTAATTAAATTGATAAAACTAGTGGGTTGACTTATCTATCAGTTGGGAACATAGGTGCCATCACGACATGTGAATTTGGGTCGTGACAAGGACCTCCCTATCTGAAATAGCTATAGACTCTTCTTCATAAGACAGATTTTCATAAAAAAGGATCGAATCCCAGCGAATAATGTAGTTCCCATCACTATGATATTTCTTCAACATAGACACATGAAACACCGGGTATACTTCTGACAAACTTGGAGTCAAAGCCAATCCATAGGCCACTTTTCCCACATGCCAAAGAACTTCAAATGATCCAATATACCTCGGACTGAACTTACCTTGCTTACCAAACCTCACCATAGTCTTTATGCGTGAAACCTTCAGCAACACTTGCTCTCCCTCCATAAACTCTAAGTCCCTAACCTTCCAATCTGTATACTCCTTCTGCCTACTCTGAGCTGCTAGAAGCTTCTCCTGGATGAATTTCACCTTCAATAACGATTCCTTCAAAAGATCAGTACCTTAAGGTCTCACCTCAAATGCATCAAACTAACCAATGGGAGACCTACATCTCCTCCCATACAATGCCTCAAACTGGGTCATATTAATACACGAGTGATAGCTATTGTTGTACGTAAACTTTGCTAAGGGTAAGAACCGATCCCAATGACCACCAAAATCTATCACGTATGCACGAAGCATCCTCTAGCACTTGAATTGTCTGCTCAGACTGCCCATCGTTTGAGGGTGAAATGCGGTAATAAGATCCAATCTAGTACCTAACTCAGCCTGTAAGGTCCTCTAGAAGTTAGAAGTAAACTGTGTACCTCTATTTGATATGATGAAAATCAGAACTCCATGCAATCAAACAATCTCGTGGATATAGAGTTTGGCTAACTTCTCTGCATTATAAGTCACCTTGGCTGGAATAAAATGCACAAACTTAGTTAACTTGGCAACACTCACCCATATCGAATCAAACTTATCCAATGTCTTTGGAAAACCAACCACAAAGTCCATTGCAATCATTTTCCACTTCTATTCAGGAATGTGCATTCTCTGAAGTGTCCCTCCAGGCCTCTGGTGCTCATACTTTACCTACTAAAAATTTGTACATTGGGCAACGAAATCAACAATGTCATGCTTCATTCTACTCTACCAATAATGTTTTCTCAGATCACAATACATCTTGGTTGCACTAGGATGTATAGAATACCTCAAATTGTGAGCCTCTACAAAGATAGTTTTGATTTAAATCATCAACACGGGGCACACATACCCGCCCCTTAATCCTCAAGATGCTTTCCTCATCAATCACAACCTTCTTGGCCTCTCCCTGCAAGACAACATCACGAATCCAACTTAGTTTCTCATCATCAAAGTGCTTTCTTTTAATCTTGTCAAGAAAAGAATATCTTGCCTCCGCACAGGCCAAGAATCCTCTTTTATTAGTTACTTCCAGTCTCATAAGGTCATTAGCTAGAGTTTGAACCTCTCTAGCCCATGGGTGACTAGAAACCTGCAAATGGGCTAAACTTCCCATGCTCCATATTTTTTTGCTCAAGGCATCAGCCACAACATTAGCTTTTCCTAGGTGATAAAGAATAGTAACATCATAGTCTTTCAGCAACTCCATCCACTTCCTCTGCCTCAAATTCAAGTCTTTCTGAGTGAACACATATTGTAAACTGTGATGATCTGTATACACTTCACACTTGACCACTTATAAATAATGCCTCCATTGATTCAATGTAAAATGCAACTGTAGCCAGCTCTAAATCATGAGTGGATAGTTACATTCATGCACTTTCAATTATCTTGAAGCATAGGCAATTATATTCCTCTCATGTATTAGCACTGCACCTAAACCAAAATAAGATGCATCACAATAAACAATAGAATTCTTACCTTCCACGGGCAAGGCAAGAATCGGTGTAGTAGTCAACAGGGTCTTAAGTTTCAGAAAACTCTCTTCACACTCATTCGACCATACAAATGGAACATTCTGCTTGGTCAAATTAGTCAGCTGGGAAGCAATGGAAGAAAATCCCTTGATGAACCGACGGTAGTAGCTAACTAAACTAACAAAGCTCCTCACCTCTGAAACATTAGTGGTCCTTACCCAACTCTTACTGCTTCAATCTTCTAGGGATCCACCATCACTCCATCCATATAAACATCGTGCCCTAAGAAGGATATTAAATCGAGCTAGAACTCACACTTGGAGAATTTGGCATAAATTCTCTTCTCCCTTAACAATCCAGTACAATTCTCAGATGTTTTTCATGTTCTTTTCTGCTCTATGAGTAGATTAGTATATCATCAATAAATACAATATCAAAGAGATCCAGATATGGCTTAAAATTTTCGTTCATCAGGCCCATGAAAGTAGTAGGGGCATTCGTACGCCCAAATGACATTACTAAGAACTCATAATGCCCATACCTTGTTTGAAAATTAGTCTTTGGCACATCCACTACCCGCATTTTCAGTTGATGATAATCAAACCTCAAATCAATTTTGGATAAGACACAAGCACCTTGCAACTAATCGAATAAGTCATCAATGCGAGGAATGGGATACTTGTTCTTAATAGTCACCTTGTTCAACTACCTGTAGTCTATGAACATCTGAAAACTACTGTCCTTTTTCTTCACAAATAAAACTAGAGCACCTTAAGTAGAGGACATTGGTCTAATAAAACCTTTACCTAACAAATCTTGAAGTTAGGCCTTTAACTCCCTCAACTCAACCAGGGCCATTCTATAAGATGAAATTGAAATGTGCTGAGTCCCCGGCTCCATGTATCACCTCGGAAATTGGAAATTTAGATTGGAAAGGAGAAGTTGCATTTTGGCACTGGTCCAGGTTCTACGAAGCCCTCTTATTGTACGTAGAAGGCAATCATGGGAAGTCATCCTGAGGTTTGGAAATTTTGAGTCTCTAAACTTTCTCTACGGACCACCTGGATGACCCGTATAAGATCTTACGGTCCATAAGAAGTTGTCCATAGAAGAAGGTCCAGACTTGACAAAATATTTCAGAAAAGAGGTTCCTACGAGAAGGGTCTACGACCCGTAGAATGTCTTATGGACTTAAGAAAGGATTCGTGGAAGTTGGATGGATTTTTGGGTTTTAGTAGTTGACCCTACGACTGGCCAGGACGGACCGTAGGAATTCCTATTATCTGTAGGTCCAGCCCGTAGGGGTCATCCGACAGTTTTAAATTTAAGGTGTTTTGGTCTTTTCCTACCTATCTAACCCCTAAACTATGTCGATTTGGCCTTATAACTACCCCTATAACTTAATTTACTCTTTAAAAATTAGTCCATTCCCTCCCATCCACTCAAACTCACAAATTCTCTCCATGGATCTTCAAGTTAAGCTAGGGTTATCAAGCTTCAAGGTCTCTTCCTCCATTGTTAGGGCTTTGATTACCCAAGATATGTGGAAATTTACCAATGGTCCCCTTTCATCTATTGGGTTCCAAAAGAATCTCAATCTCCAATTCATAACTTGCCTATAGGCTAGGAAAATGATTTCTAAGATTGTATTTATCATCTTGTTTGGATTAGGGATACGGATTCTAAAAACCCTACTCTAGAGTCAGTTTCAATTGTTAATGAGTTTCCAGAACTGTTTCCTGATGATCTTTTCGGTATTTTCCAAAAGGGAAATAGAATTCGGTATTGACCTACTCCTATATACAAAACCTATCTTCATTCCTCCTTACTGTATGGCTCCAGTAGAACTTAAGGAATTAAATGATCAATTGAAGGATCTGTTGGATAAGAGTTTCATTAGACCGAGAATCTCTCCATGGGGTTCTCCAGTGTTGTTTGTTCGAAAGAAGGATAGTTCGCTTCGTATGTGTATTTACTATAAATAATTGAACAATGTCACAATAAAGAATAAGTATCCTATTCCAAGGATTAATGATTTGTTTCATCAACTCCAAGGTACTAATTTCTTCTCAAAGATTGATCTTCGATCTGGGTATCACTAATTGAGAGTAAAGGAAAGTGACATTTTGAAGACGGCCTTTCAAACTCTGTATGGTCACTATGAGTTTTTGGTGATGTCGTTTGGTTTTACTAATGCCCCGACGGCTTTCATGGACCTAATGAATAGAGCATTCAAACAATATCTTGACATATTTGTGATTGTATTTATTGATGATATTTTGATTTACTGTCAGAGTGAGGATGAACATGTTGAACATCTAAGGATAGTTTTGCAAATCCTCAGGGATCATCAATTGTTTGTTAAGTTTAGCAAATGTGAGTTTTGATTAAGGTTCGTTGCTTTCCTTGGCCATATTATTTCAGGTGATGGTATTCAAGTTGATCCTAAAAAGACCAGAAGGTTAAGAATTGGCCTAGACCTTTGTCCGCTTCAGATATATGGAGTTTCTTGGTTTTGGCCGGTTACTACAGAAGGTTTGTGGAAGGATTTTCCTCTATTACTTCTCCTTGGACGACATTGACTCAAAAAAGGTGAAATTTCTATGGTCAGAAGCTTGTGAGAAGATTTTCCAAGAATTGAAGGATAGACTCACTTCAGCCCCTATATTGACATTATCGAAAGAATCAGATGGTTTTGTAGTTTATTGTGGTGCTTCATGGATTGATCTGGGGTGTGTTTTGATACAACATGGGAAATTTATTGCCTATGCTTTGAGGCAATTAAAGGTGTATGAAAAGAATTATCCAACTCATGATTTGGATCTAGCAGCGGTGGTTTTTGCTTTAAAGATTTAGAGACATTTTTACTTATATGGTGTTCATGTGGATGTGTTCACCAACCATAAGATCTTGAAATATTTGTTCGCCCAAAAGGACTTAAATCTTCGCCAAAGGATATGACTTGAGTTATTGAAAGATTACGATATGAGTGTCCTATATCACCCGGAAAAGGCAAATGTGGTGGTTTATGCTCTTAGTCGACTATCTATAAGTAGTGTTGCTCATGTTAAGGATGGTAAGAAAGAGTTAGTTCGTGATGTTCATAGATTGGCCCGATTGGGTGTTCGTTTGGTTGATTCCAATGAGGGTGGCGTGATTGTTCAGAATAGTTTGAAATCAACTCTTGTTGCGAATGTGAAGGCTAAGCAAGATCTTGATCTGATTTTGGTTGATTTAAAGAAGTCAGTTTTTGAAAAAGCCATTAAGGCTTTCTACTAAGAGAGAGATTGTGTTCTTCGTTACGAAGGCTGATTATATGTTTCGAATGTTGATGAGTTGAGGAATTAAATTTTGGTGGAAAATCACAGTTCTCGGTATTCTATTTACCCGGGAGCCACCAAGATGTACCGTGATTTAGGGAAGTCTATTGGTGGACTGGAATGAAAAAAGATATCTTGGAATTTGTAGTTAAGTGTCTTAATTGTCAACAAGTGAAAGTTGAGCATTTCGTTTGGTTGATTCCAATGAGGGTGGCGTGATTGTTCAGAATAGTTTGAAATCAACTCTTGTTGCGAATGTGAAGGCTAAGCAAGATCTTGATCTGATTTTGGTTGATTTAAAGAAGTCAGTTTTTGAAAAAGCCATTAAGGCTTTCTACTAAGAGAGAGATTGTGTTCTTCGTTACGAAGGCTGATTATATGTTTCGAATGTTGATGAGTTGAGGAATTAAATTTTGGTGGAAAATCACAGTTCTCGGTATTCTATTTACCCGGGAGCCACCAAGATGTACCGTGATTTAGGGAAGTCTATTGGTGGAATGGAATGAAAAAAGATATCTTGGAATTTGTAGTTAAGTGTCTTAATTGTCAACAAGTGAAAGTTGAGCATCAGAAATCAGACGATTTGGCTCAAGACATTAGTATTCCAAGTGGGAAGATCTAAATATGAACTTCATTACAGGTTTACCACATATGCGCCGTCAGTTCGACTCTATTTGGGTTATTGTGGATCAGATGACGAAGATAGCTCATTTTCTTCCGATGAAGACTTTATTTTCAGCCGAAGACTATGCTAAGCTTTATATTTGGTAAATGGTGAGGTTGCATGGGGTGCTTTTATCTATTATCTCCGATCTTGATGCTTAGTTTACGTCTTAATTTTGGAGGTCTTTTTAGAAGGGTCTTGGTACTCAAGTGAAGCTTAGTACGGCTTTTCATCCACAAATCGATGGACAAGCCGAGCGTACTATTTAGACTTTGGAAGATATGTTGCGAGTTTGCGTCATTGACTTTAAGGGTAATTAGGATGATCACTTGCCTTTAATAGAGCTTCATTTTACTAATAATTATCACTCGAGTATTCAAATGGATCCATTTGAGGCTCTCTATGGTAGGAGATGTAGGTCTCCTACTAGTTGGTTTGAAGTTGGTGAGGTCGCTTTGATAGGGCCCGAATTAGTGCATGAGGCTATGGAGAAGGTTTGACTTATTTACGAGAGGTTGAAAATGACTCAAAGTCGACAAAAGTCTTATGCCGATGTTAGAAGAAGAGAACTTGAATTTGATGTTGATGATTGGGTTTACTTGAAAATCTCACCTATGAAGGGTGTGATAAGATTTGAAAAGAAGGGGAAGCTTAGTCCCCAATATGTGGGCCCATACCAAATTTTGAGGCGTATTGACAAGGTGGCCTATGAATTAGAGTTACCTACCGATTTGGCATTGGTATATTCGGTATTCCATATCTCTTTATTGAAAAAGTGTGTTGGAGATCCAATATTGGAAAGTTTTGGAATTAAGGAAAGTCTTTCGTATGAGAAGGTTCCGGTTTAGATTTTGGATCGACATGTTCAGAAGTTGAGAAATAAAGAAGCTTATTCCATAAAAGTTTTTTAAGGGAATTAATTAGTTGAGGTGCTACTTGGGAAGCCGACGCCGATATGATGTCCAAGTATCCTTATCTCTTTCCCTCTGCTCACATTCTAGCTTGAGATATTAGGTTCCTCGTGGTTCATTCTTTCGGATTCATGTGTTTTTGTCATTCTCAAGTTTCCATATGCATGCATGTTCATGAAAACTTATTTTAAGTTTATGTTTTAGCTTGGATTTGATTACACCTTGATTATGTGCATTTTGAAATGATTACATTCATATTGGGTTGTTAGATCTCTTTTCGTACTCTATTCATGCTAGCTTGAGTGTCATTTAAGGACGAATGTTCTCAAGGGGGAGAAATTGTAACACCTCGGGAATTGAAACGTTGGATTGGAAAGGAGAAGTTACATTTTGGCACTAGTGCAAGTTCTACGAAGCCCTCCTACGGACCGTACAAGGTCCTACGGTTCGTAAAAGGCAATAATGGGAAGTCATCCTAAGGTTTGAAAAGTTTGAGTCTCTAAACTTTCCCTACGGACCACCAGGATGACCCGTAAAAGTTCTTACGATCCGTAGGAAGGGATCCGAAAAGGAGTTCAAGACTTGACGAAATATTTTAGAAAAGAGGTTCGTACGGGAAGGGTCTACAACTCGTAGAATGTCCAATAGACCATAGAAAGGATTCATAGAAGTTGGATAGATTTTTGGGTTCAACTAGTTGACCCTATGTCACGACCCAGGGTAGCCCCTAGATGTAACACGGCATACAAGACCCCGAGAGGCCTCATACAAGCCCTTAGCACACATAACATACAAGAGAATAGAGAAATAAGAGTTCAAAAGAACATTTTATATCAAAACTTTACTCAAAACAGCGGAAGTCTACAACTCATGTCTCAAGCCATCTAACATAATAGAATAGAAATGAAGGTTTGGGACGCAGCCCAGTACTATATCCAAAATAATGGAAAGCATGAAAATGTAACAAGGTTAGGCCCTCGGACATAGGAGGCCTCACCAAGTCTTCACGATCACTAGAACTGACTAGCCATGAGTGGGATGAGAGGAGTTGCCAAGCCCTACATCAATAGAATCAATGTAGGCAAGAGTATGCGTTAGTATAATCAAGTACCAAGTATGATAGCAATGCACATAAAACCCATAAATCATTCTAGAGAGATAGACATAATCATGACATGCAATGGCTAAGCTAAAAAAACATGAAACATAAAGCATATATCAAGGCCAAAGCAAGCTAAATCATCCTTCTTCTTTTCTTTACTTCATCATGAGAACACTCGTTCATTAACTAGTGGGGAAAAGCCTTAACAGACATATGAGACCATGTGAGCTATCAACATGGAATCCGGTGTCTGCCCCACACCGTAAAAGGGGTGTCCTACTTGCCAAGGTAAGACCATGAACTTCTTAGCTTATGTGGATCCACTAGCTAGTGTCTATCATAGACCATCACCCTACGGTGGCACATAGGTTATGGGACAGTGGTAACCGCCAATTGTCCACTCGGTACTAAGCATACTTCCCACGGATTAATCATAGTTCATTTTATCTTAGGTAGACATGGGTAATCGCCTCTTGTCTACATTAGTCAAAAGCTCATTATTGGTAGACTTGGGTAATCGCCGCTTTGTCTACATTAGGGTACATGGGTAATCGCCTCTTGTCTCTTCATTCATTAGAATAGCTACTTAAGAACATGGGTAATCGCCTCTTGTTCTTCTATTAGTCATGATTTCATTATTAGTAGACATGGGTAATCGCCTCTTTTCTAAATTAGGGAACATGGATAATCGCCTCTTGTCCCTTCATAGAATCGTTTCATAGAAGACATCAGGGATCTCCTCTTGAATTGTCTTGGATAGGCATGAGGGATCTCCTCTTGACTATCATAGGTAGGGGAAAACATGAGGGATCTCCTCTTGTTCCTTTCATTGAATCAACTCCCTATTCTCCTTAGTTAAGAAAATCCTTTCATAATTCATCATCAAAGTCTACATGTCATAAACTTAAATGCTTCAATCTCAAAGCACCTTTAAATCATCATTAACTTCATAAGAGACATGAGTTCATAAGCTTCATATTTACATAGCTCATCATGCTCTTAACTCATAAATCATGGGTTCATAAGCTTCACCTCAAAACATGCAATTCAATGCAAGCTAATACTTAGAAAATCATAAATCAAGGCAATTTAGTCATAATTGAGGGAACCCACATAATAGAGGAAAATCATAGATTTTGATTGAACATGCATCTTCTCATAAAAATATCCTATTTTCATCATTCATAGTCTCACATGAAATTTATAGCTTGATAATCATAATCCTTAACTCAATTCATAAAGAGTTCATGCAATTCATGTTTTTCTCAATTCAACCCACAACATAAGCATAATCATAAATTGAGGGAAACTTAGCATGGACTCATGGGATTCGTCAAGTTTCATGTAAATCACGCTAAATCGTGCACTAGCTTACTTTACCACGCTAGATCGTGCACTATCAACCATAACATCAACAATGGAAAGCATAATGAAGAACCCATACGAATTTGTCAAAACCCTAGCTCTCTTGGGCAAGACTAAACCTTGAAAACCTTAAAGAAAAGAGGACCCATTGGAGGAAAGACTCCAAATGGTGAATACTATCATACCTTAATGCCAATGCCTACCTTGATGAGAACCCTAGCTCTCTTCTTCTTCTTTTAGCTTTTCTAGAGGGAGGAATATTTTTGGGAGATGAGAGTTGGAATGAAGGGTTTAGGGCTTAGAAAGTATAAATAGGGCCAGGATCAAGGGGTAAAATCGTCTAGGATAAGGTATAAACATTCAGGGAAAAGTCCAAAAAAGCCCTTAAGTAATACTGTCAGGGCCAATTGACGGACAGGATCTACGGTCTGTACATCCATTGACGGACCGTCCTGCTCTTCCGTCAATCGATTCAGAAAGTTCATTTTGGACTGAAAATTTGGCTAAGTCTGGAAGGCATCTACAGAACCCATCTAAGGCCCGTCAATCGAACTACGAACCGTCCTGCTATTCCGTAGGTCAAGGTTTAGAAACTCAAAATTCCTAAAATTAACAGGGCCATCGATGGTTCCAATCTATGGCCCGTCACTCCACCTACGGTCCGTAGATGGCCTCCGTCATCACTGGCATCAGAAAAATTTTAAAACTATATTTTTTTCTTTCTTTTCAAAAACTGGGGTGTTACAATATCTCCCCCTTGGGAACATTCGTCCTCGAATGGAGATAAAGCTGTCAAGGGAAGGGTGAAAGACACTTACTATCAACCCAACCTAAAACATGCAATCACATAATTCATATATCCGAGGAGGAAACATCAACTCCAAGCTACAGCATGATCAACACATCATATCATGAACACTTTATGCAACTCATACTCAAATGCACATAATCATATAAGACTCTTCATGAACATACCTAATCAAGGAATCATGGAAATCAACTATGACACATGAGACCAAAAGAATGAACCATGAGGATAGAGATACCTCAAGCTAGAATAGGATTGGAAGGAAAGAGACGAGGATATCGGGACATCACATCACCTCTGACCTCTCATATAATAACCAGAACAAGGAACTCTTTCCGGCAAATTAGTTCCCACACTTACCAATCAAGAAATACACTATCTCCCCCTTTGGGAGCAAACCCTTCTAATCCTCCTGAATCCATCTCCCTTAATCCAATCATAATACCCAACATTAATCAACGCATAACCACAAGCTAAAGGATCATAACTTACCAATTTCTGCATCTGGGGAATCCTTATGCTCATGACGAGCTTGAAGTACATAGAATCGGTTTTGCTTTTGAGCGCTTGAACCCGATGAATTTTGAGGTTGAGTCCAACGACGATTATCTCCCTCCTTCCTAACCACTAAGGGACAATCCCTTATCTTGTGACCCGTCTTGCCACAACCAAAGCATGCATTAGATCCGGCTAGACAATTGCCCTCATGCTTCCCTCCACACTTAGCACAGGTGGTCGATGAGAATCCACCACCATTCCCTTCTTGAGGCTTAGGGTTAGACACCCTATCTTTGTTGAACTTAGGTGGATCATTGGAGGAATCTTGACTGGAAAACCTTTGTCGAGACTTAAAACGATCATGCCCATCGGAACTTGAATGTGAGAAATTACCATCATCGGTCTTAGCCCTCTTGGACTCTCTAGACCTCTCTTTAAGTTTTTCTTCTTCAATTTGTTCGGCATAAACCATGAGGCGAAAAATATCCATGTCATGCGCAAGCATGGCGGTGCGGTACTCTTTCACCAACATATCGGACACTCCCGACAGAAATTTACTCATTTTTGCCCTTGGGTCGGCAACTATGGACGGGGCATATCAAGCCTATTGTGTGCACTTCAAAGCATACTCTTTCACACCCATACTCCCTTGATGAAGGTTGATGAACTCAAGTACCTTCGCCTCCCTCATCTCAAGGAGAAAGAATCTATCGAGGAAAGCACCCTTGAATCTCTCCCACTCTAGAGGACCTTCATCAACCGCCATCTCACTCTTCCATTGGTTGTACCAAATTTGAGCAACACCTTTGAGTTCGTAGGTGGCCAATTCCGCCTTTTCCATCGGTGACACTCCCATGATCATCAACACATTATAAACCTCATCGATAAACTCTTGAGGATCTTCATCCACTTTAGAACCGTGAAACTCAGGAGGGTTCATCCTAGTGAAGTCCTTCACTCTTGACGTTGTCGTACCCACATTTGGGTTCACGGGAGCCACAACCTCCCTATTGGCTTGAGCTATCACGGCTTGGGCCAACACATGAAAAGCAGCCCTGAACTCCGCATTGGTTACTTGCTCGGCCGAAGGATCGACCGGAACTTGAGGAGCTTGAGGAGGAGTTTCTTGCTCTTCACTCTCTCTCGCATTCCATTGAGTATAAGCTCTTCGAGACGCCATATCCTGAAACGCGTAGGATAGGGATTAGGAGAGAGACATATAGAGTAATACTCTATTGCACGACTTAAGGATAATGAAGAAGTGGAGTTTCCTAATAATCTTTTAGCCTCTCATTCATAAATGTGGCGCACTTCACACTCATGAACAAGACTCTACTCGACGTGGCTTATGAGACATCCTAGAATCTTTCTAAAACCTTGTGCTCTGATATCGAGTGTATCACGACCCAGGGTAGCCCCTAGATGTAACACGGCGTACAAGACCCCGAGAGGCCTCATACAAGCCCTTAGCACACATAACATACAAGAGAATAGAGAAATAAGAGTTCAAAAGAACATTTTATATCAAAACTTTACTCAAAACAACGGAAGTCTACAACTCATGTCTCAAGCCATCTAACATAATAGAATAGAAATGAAGGTTTGGGACGCAGCCCAGTACTATATCCAAAATAATGGAAAGCATGAAAATGTAACAAGGTTAGGCCCTCGGACATAGGAGGCCTCACCAAGTCTTCACGATCACTAGAACTGACTAGCCATGAGTGGGATGAGAGGAGTTGCCAAGCCCTACATCAATAGAATCAATGTAGGCAAGAGTATGCGTTAGTATAATCAAGTACCAAGTATGATAGCAATGCACATAAAACCCATAAATCATTCTAGAGAGATAGACATAATCATGACATGCAATGGCTAAGCTAAAAAAACATGAAACATAAAGCATATATCAAGGCCAAAGCAAGATAAATCATCCTTCTTCTTTTCTTTACTTCATCATGAGAACGCTCGTTCCTTAACTAGTGGGGAAAAGCCTTAACAGACATATGAGACCATGTGAGCTATCAACATGGAATCCGGTGTCTGCCCCACACCGTAAAAGGGGTGTCCTACTTGCCAAGGTAAGACCATGAACTTCTTAGCTTATGTGGATCCACTAGCTAGTGTCTATCATAGACCATCACCCTCGGTGGCACATAGGTTATGGGACAGTGGTAACCGCCAATTGTCCACTCGGTACTAAGCATACTTCCCACGGATTAATCATAGTTCATTTTATCTTAGGTAGACATGGGTAATCGCCTCTTGTCTACATTAGTCAAAAGCTCATTATTGGTAGACTTGGGTAATCGCCGCTTTGTCTACATTAGGGTACATGGGTAATCGCCTCTTGTCTCTTCATTCATTAGAATAGCTACTTAAGAACATGGGTAATCGCCTCTTGTTCTTCTATTAGTCATGATTTCATTATTAGTAGACATGGGTAATCGCCTCTTGTTCTTCTATTAGTCATGATTTCATTATTAGTAGACATGGGTAATCGCCTCTTGTCTACATTAGGGAACATGGGTAATCGCCTCTTGTCCCTTCATAGAATCGCTCCATAGAAGACATGAGAGATCTCCTCTTGAATTGTCTTGGATAGGCATGAGGGATGTCCTCTTGACTATCATACGTAGGGGGAAAACATGAGGGATCTCCTCTTGTTCCTTTCATTGAATCAACTCCCTATTCTCCTTAGTTAAGAAACTCCTTTCATAATTCATCATCAAAGTCTACATGTCATAAACTTAAATGCTTTAATCTCAAAGCACCTTT
The DNA here is from genome assembly GCA_018342035.1 of Solanum appendiculatum. Taxonomy (NCBI): domain Eukaryota; kingdom Viridiplantae; phylum Streptophyta; class Magnoliopsida; order Solanales; family Solanaceae; genus Solanum; species Solanum appendiculatum. Next base: position 120,108 of record JAGDQO010000301.1, read on the forward strand.
AAATGATCCTTAACTTCATAAGAGACATGAGTTCATAAGCTTCATATTTACATAGCTCATCATGCTCTTAACTCATAAATCATGAGTTCATAAGCTTCACCTCAAAACATGCAATTCAATGCAAGCTAATACTTAGAAAACCATAAATCAAGGCAATTTAGTCATAATTGAGGGAACCCACATAATAGAGGAAAATCATAGATTTTGATTGAACATGCATCTTCTAATAAAAATATCCTCCTTTCATCATTCATAGTCTTACATGAAATTCATAGCTTGATAATCATAATCATTAACTCAATTCATAAAGAGTTCATGCAATTCATCTTTTTCTCAATTCAACCCACAACATAAGCATAATCATAAATTGGGGGAAACTTAGCATGGACTCATGGGATTCGTCAAGTTGCATGTAAATCACGCTAAATCGTGCACTAGCTTACTTTACCATGCTAGATCGTGCACTATCAACCATAACATCAACAATGGAAAGCATAATGAAGAACCCATAAGAATTTGTCAAAACCCTAGCTCTCTTGGGCAAGACTAAACCTTGAAAACCTTAAGGAAAAGAGGACCCATTGGAGGAAAGACTCCAAATGGTGAATAGTATCATTCATTAATGCCAATGCCTTGAAATAAAAGGAGGATTGATGACCTTGATGAGAACCTAAGCTCTCTTCTTCTTCTTCTAGCTTTTCTAGAGGGAGGAATATTTTTGGGAGATGAGAGTTGGAATGAAGGGATTAGGGCTTAGAAATAAATAGGGCCAGGGTCAAGGGGTAAAATCGTCCAGGATAAGGAATAAACATTTAGGAAAAGTCCCAAAAAGCCCTTAAGTAATATTGTCAGGGCCAATCGACGGACAGGATCTACTGTCCGTACATCCATTGACGGACCGTCCTGCTCTTCCGTCAATCGATTTAGAAAGTTCATTTTGGACTTAAAATTTGGCTAAGTCTTGAAGGCATCTACGGAACCCATCTACGGCCCGTCAACCGAACTACGAACCGTCCTGCTATTCCGTAGGTCAAGGTTTAGAAACTCAAAATTTATAAAGTTAACAAGGCCATCGATGGTTCCCATCTACGGTCCGTAGATGGCCTCCGTCGTCACTGGCATTAGAAAAATTTTAATACTGCATTTTTTCTTTCTTTTCAAAAACCGGGTGTTACACCCTACAAATAGTCAGGAGAGATCGTAGGAATATTCAAGATCTGTAGGTCTAGCCCATTGGAATCATCCGGCATTTTTAAATTTAGGGTGTTTTGATATTTTCCTATCTATCTAACCCCTAAACTATGTCGTTCTAGCCCCAGAACTACCCCTATAAATGAATTTACTCTTCAAAATTTAGTCCATTCTCTCCCATCCACTCAAACTCACAAATTCTCTCCAGGGTTTCTTCTTCAAATTCTCTCCAAGGATCTTCAAGTCAAGCTAGGGTTTCATCAAGCTTCAAGGTCTCTTCCTCCATTGTTATGGCTTTGATTACCCAAGGTATGTGGGAATTCACCAATGGATCCCTTTCCTCCATTGGGTTCCAAAAGAATCTCAATTTCACCCAATTCTCTTAGGGTTTCATATGATTCTCCATGGGTTCAATCTATTTTGATTCAATTACTTATATTCAATCTTATTATGCATGATTTAAACTCAATTACATGATTTCCAATTGATTTCACAAGAACCCATGCCTCTGTCTATTTTATGAATATGAACTATGATTATGGATTATGAACTATGATTATGAATCTATGCATATTTTTATGAAATTGATGATTTATGACTAAATGATGCTTTTAAGATAAAGTGTCAATGATTTGTGAAAGGTTTTCTCACATATGAAAGAAATCATAATTTAGATGCTTAGATACTTAAGTGTCTTAATGAGTGAAGGCATGAAATAATGGTTTTGAAAGGAGCCACTCTAACATTATCTTATGATTGGATTGGTAAGTCTCAATTGTTGCCTTTCCAAGTATTTTGACTATGATATGATTATAACTTTGGCTATTTTATTGGGATTTACTTAACACCGAGAGGATTTTGAGATGGAGGCTCTCCCATTAGTAGAGGTCGGGTCTCTAGAAGTAATTTTTGTGTCCCAAACTACGTGCCCCGTAGAATTATCTTAAATGACCTAACTAGTGGATCCACGATAGCAATAATGAATGATACGGAGTTCTACCTTGGCAAGTAGACTCTCTTTTTTCGGTGTGAGGGTTACACCGGATGCCATGTTATAGCTCACATGGTCTTATTGTCAGTTAACGATAAATATCCCACAAATGATTTATGTTTTCTTCAAAAGACTTTTCATAGCTTTCCTATGGTTTTCGATAAGTTTTGACCTTGTTCATGATTTATGATTTCTCTTTAAAGGTTTTTACCATGTTTTACTTGGTCATGTATATCATGTTTTAATTCATCATATTATCATGCCTACGTTTTTATGCATTTCCCCATACTTAGTACATTCATACTATTAATGCATATTTGTGCCTATATTGTCTCATAATATAGGATTGATGTTCCTCCTCCCGGACATGGTTAGGATCGGTATGATCAGAGTTATAGAGCCCCAGTAGTTAGAGGTGGGGGTGCTTATGGTAGAGGTTGTCATTCTGGAGGACATGGTGGCTACCAGTCCAGTCGAGGTGGTAAAAAAGGTTTGACTGATATAATCACGGCGAATTCGCTGTTGAACAACTCTGCCTACAAAGTTATTTAATGATCATCCTTTTTTCTTTGTATTTTTGGAAGTCTACTATTGCTTCCCAATTGCACACGCAAGTATACGTGGTCATACAAGTAATAAAGTAGCTCTTTTCATAACCGGATGTCGAACCCTCAGAGACTCAAAATTAAGTTGTCTTTAATTATATCCAGTTACCTCCAGTTATGCAAGTGTTATCCAAAAGAGTGATGTATTGTTCTAAATTATTGGTTGACTAAATAAGAAAGAAAATACTGTGATTCAATTTCGATTTGGATTTCAAACAATGACTTGGGAAATTCCAGGGCTGCAACATGCCTATGGATTCATTCATTTTATCTTCTTTAAATGGACGTCAATCGGTTGCCGAATCAATGGTTACAGGGTTAAATGTATGATCATGGTCTCTCGACCTCTAATCGCCTACAATAATTGGCAGCCTAACTACATCGTTGAGCGGGGATAGACTGAACCAATTACTGAGCATTACGTTTTCATCCTGTCTATTAACCAAGCACGGTCTCTAGGTATATCCCTATCCTAGATACAAATCAACCCTAATACTAGAGAAGATCATACTCCTTTTGTTCCACGTTCTATCCTCTTATTCCTCTCCCGAGTTCAATTTGGACAATATATTTATTTCAATAATGGCCAGTCATGAAATACTAAATCAAGAATAAAAGAGAGATTCATATGATAACCCACATTCATCCATTCAAATTCAATAAAAAACAATCATCCTGTAGCCGCAGCCCTAGAACTAGGGAATTTAGCTACTCATGCTACGATTCTCAATCATAAAATATTTAGTGAACATAAGAGAAATTGAATTAAAGAAAGTTTAGGAATAAACCCTAAAAACTGATGAAATAGCTCCCAAAGTCGTCGTCCTTCAAAACCCAAAAAAAGAATATTTTTTTTAAAATAATAAAATTTGACCCTATTTGTACTTAAAAATAGTCGGCTCAAACTTTGGACTTCAGAGCGCGATGCAGAGGCCTGGTGAAATATCCTATCAAGTCCAACACCTCCTCTCCGCGACGTGGAGAGGATACGTACTCTTCTGTTTCCAGTACTTCGAAATAATATTTGGAAATTCTTTCTCCGCGACGCGGAGATGATACAGACTTTTGTTCTTCTTTTAATTTGAGTTCCATTTGCTCTTTGTGGCTTCCAACTCTTGTGCTATTTTGCTGAAACCCATTGTTGCTTTGCTATCTGCCCCGTTTATGCCATTTTCCGTAAGTTTTCACCACCTGCACATCCTAATCATTTTAATTAGTCCAAATGCATTAACATAGTTCACACTAACGAAACTAACAAATTCATCCCCAAACTAGGCCAAAGTGTGAATACTAGTTAGATCCTAAGCATACAATACTGTCAAGCCCCGAGCCTACACCCTGGACGTGGCAGGCTCTCGGAGACCATCATTGGTCCCCAAACGAACCCTCATCCTGGCTGACTACAAGCGGAAAACTAAATCAAGCAATAATAGGCTTTAAATTGCATTAAATCTGCTAAACTCAAATACTCAACTCATAAACTGGACAATATTCAATAGAAATACTTATAGTTTGTAAAACAACTCAAAAGAAGTAAATACTGAAAGACTCCTCAACTATATCTATCTATCTATCTATGATGCCTCTATAGTTCAACATGGATGTTGGGACAAGACCCACAACACCCTAAAAGACTAAACTGAAAGAGGAAAAAGGGGAATCCTCCGGAATGCAAGGAGTCTCACCAAAGCTAACTGGAATGTCAAATGATCTCAACGAAACGTCTGTTGATGATCCTGAACACCTGTATCTGCATCATTATAAGATGCAGGTTGAATGACATCAGTTCATGGAATATACGAGCATGCAAGGAGAACTAAAAGCATAGATAACTGAACTGACAAGACTTGAAGAAATAATCAACTCAATGTAACGCCTGATTAGAGATAAAATCATTTAAAGCTATACTCAACTCAACTCAACTCAATGTCAAGCATGATTAGAGATAAAAATCATTTAAAGCTATACTCAACTCAACCCAACTCAATGTAAAGCATGATTAGAGATAAAGTCATTTAAAGCTATACTCGACTCAACTCAACTCAAAGTAAAACATGATTAGAGATAAAGTCATTTAAAGTTATACTCTAGTCAATTCAATGTAAAGCATGATTAGAGATAAAATCATTTAAAGCTTCATAAATAAAAGATATAACTCAAGGACGTATCTAAAAATACAATAAATTATTCTTTACTCTTATTTGGGAGATTCTCTAACCGACAACCATCACTATGAGCTACGTGATGATACATCCTCTCGCCCACGCTTCCAGAACTGTCATATACCTTGTCGGGATATAGAAAAACCTCAACTAAGTGGAACCACTAAGCAATAAGGATTCATTTAAAAAGTATGATCATGTACCCATGTTGACAGACATGGTTTATGGGAGCTATGAGTTGTCTGAACTCTCCCACATATCGGTGCTCAATACTACTCCCAATAATGTACTCATGCTCAATGTTTAAAAATATTCTCTTTTCTCAATTTGAGGTAATTACTCAATAGAGGTAACGGCTCTGAATTATCTCTATACTCATAACTCATTTAGAAAACAAAGTTTCTTTCTCAATGTAAAAGTAATACATTTGGGAATCAATTAGTTCCCTTAAACATTGCTAAAAAATTCTCTTGTTCAAAATAATAGAAGTTTAAGAACCTTTAAGACTCAACTCATTCTCATTCAAAAACGATTTTAAGACTTACTCACAACTCATCAAACTCTTTTCTTGAAAACATCATTTATGCTCGATTCTATACTCATTAAAACTCTGAAAATCATGCATAGTGAATAATAATACAAAAGCTTTGAAAAACTCATTCATAAAATAATGCATCATAATGGATGACTCAAGACTTTCAAAACTCCAATGAATGAACTCATGGAAGCTCATGTTCCCTCAAAACCTTTTTCTTACTCATAGCATAAAAAAATACTCTTTACTCAATTAAAACAGTGCATTATAGGAAGCAATGTAGTAACTCAACAAGGGTTCATGTGATACTAGGCATGCACAGCGATTCGAGAATAAGACTCATATGGATAAACACAATCTTGATAATTAAACGTGAAACTCAATGATGGAAATCATAACTCATTCGAAAACTCAATAACATTAGGGTTAGAACACAACTTGACTCTTTAATGAAGGAATTGAGATGTAGGGCGCGTGGACGAACTCAGTCCAATGCTATGAATAGCCTTACATACCTGGGACGATGATTATCTAAGCAGAACTCGAAGGTATTTCATGAAACTCTTGAACCCTAACTTTTCTCCTTCTCTCTAATTCTTGCTCTCAAAAGATTATAAGTGTTAATGAGAGAAAAAGCAAGTTGGATACTGATAAGGGACTAATATTAGTCCCAAAACGTCTTGGTTTTTAATTATAAAAGGGTGGGAAAAGATGAAAACACCCCTTTTTAAAACTGCCGAAATGACCTACGAGGTCACCTACGGCTCGCGGTTCGACCTACGGACCGTAGGTAACATCCGTAGGTCTTGGGTCCCCAAAAATTGAGTTTTCAAAACCTTTTGTGATGACTTGACAGAACCACCCAAGAGACCTACCTACGGTTCATCGTTCAAACGACGGACCGTAGGTCAGATCCGTCGTTCACAGACTCAGTATTCTGATATGACAGTCTTTGGTAATATAGTCATAACTTATTACTCCAAGCTCTAAAAAGGTCAAACTTGGTGGCGTTGGAAAAAGGACTCAAAGACCTTTAATTTTATAGGTCATGGGATACCTAATTCATTATGTGCTGGGAGATATGATCGTTTTAAGTTGACCCTTATATGATCTTATACGAAAACTTAATCGGTAGAGGATCTTTGAACTCGACTTAGTACTAGAGGTTCCTTATGACCCTAATTCACCTCTAATACACTTCAAATACTTTGGAATAATTATATACCATTAGAAGTCATTGAGTTTGGGCCTACGTATATAAATAATGGCTCGGGTCTTAGCTAAAAAAAATTTTGGGGTGTTACAATATCTCCCCCTTGAGATCATTCGTCCTCGAATGATGACCAAGCTAGGAAGTTGCAGAAGGAGCGAGTACAATGCCAAAACTGAAATACTCAAGCACACGAATAGACACTGAATCTGAAATTAAAGGAGGGCTATAGCCTCTAACGCTTTCATCAAAATTTCTCATAACTTTGGGAAAGAGAATGATGAGCCTGATATAAGAATCGGAGCATCCTGTATTAAGCGACATGACTGATAGCTTTCGAGATTAGAAACGTTTCTCAACTATGCTCTTCTTCTTGAATACTACACTTCATTAACTTAAACTTATAGCTCCCACCAAAGTCTAATTCTAACTGCATACTTTTACCATGTTCAAGCCTAACTCGTGGTCACAAGGTACGACCCATATGATAATCATACTTGTAAAAATATGACCCGCAGGATTCGTGTTTTATACCTTTGTAGGGACTCTCATTTAGAGGATTCTACTTCTTCTTACCTCTCTACCACCCTTACCTAAAGCTCTTAACAAGAATCGCTAACAGCATAATGCAATTAATCACATACCTACAAACACAACATTCAAGCCTATCATTCTCATCACTTTATGGCCTCTTGTAGTCAACATCACCTAAGGATTCTCATGTCTACCTTAGTATCTCTACATCCACATTTGCATTAACTCCTACCAAAGGGCACACCAATATACTCTTACCTATCTATTGCATACAATAAGATCTCATCTCGTTCTTCCTCCATGTCTATAACCTTAAATGGAATAAGCATACCACAAATATCACAATAAGGAACACCCACTCTCTCCCATCTGCCATAACTCATCTACTATCATCAACATCGCTATCAAGACTGAAAAGAAAGGATCACTGGAAGGGCTTAAAGTGAAAGATCATAAGCACGATTCATTCAAGAAATCTTATCTGAGAACATTCATAATGTAATATGATCTCACTAGTATTTCAAGTCCTATCATGAGTTTATGGAACTGAGCATACTGTGAAACGTGAGTGTATATATCATGTCTCATATAATATAGGGCTAGAAGTTCTTAGATTCATGGAATAAGATAGGGATCGTTGAAGGAAGTTACCACTTGTCACTCTAGGAACTGAGCATGATCATAAATCAACATGAAATGCATGGGTCTAGGCCATAGGTATGGCACTCATACGCAAGACAGGAGTAAGGTATCACCTCGACTGAGGTATAAGGAATGGAAGAGATGGAAAAATACTGATGTCTCATCCTGGTCAACTCATCACTTCTTAAAACTCAAGACCCACTTTGGTTCATTACCTCATCATCTCCCCCTTAGCTCGAAGGTCACTACCCTGAGCCTGCAGATTGACTCTCTACACTAAGCTATAAGCACACTGCTCCAACGGCCAGGGTATCACTAAACACAAGAACACTTAAACTCTCTGGTTATACTACACTCGAAGATACAAAACCGCTACTAGGGCTTCCTTCTGAGATACTTTTCTTAACTTCCTTCTATCTTTATAGGCATCTTTCTATATCTGCTGCTCTTATTGGCATACACAGCCGCTTTCTCTAACTCTTATGATCTAACCGCTTCTCTTTAGTCTGCTAACAATCATCTTCTAAGTTCACATATTCCTAACTTAGTTGAAGGAAACTTGAACTATAACGGGAGACTCATCATCATCTATATAAAACTCCTTCAACCCAATTCTTATGGATAGGATAATAACTAGTCACCCGTAGCAAATCATAAAATTAGAGCCTCATACAACTTTATACTATCTCGGATACACATCTTAAGCTTCTTCTTACCTCATGACTTAGCCTCAATTCACTATTTTCATCTATGAGTCACATACTCCGCATTTGTAACATCACACTTCTCGCAAGTTAATATTTTGATCTCTCGCATACGATATGCCAAGCCTACTAGAGCAAATTCCAAAATAATACCACACTTGTGCCACTCACATTTATCAAAAGTAACACCTTAATTTCTTACCTAATTTATGTCAAACCTACTAGATTAGATCTCGAACTAACATCATCACCCCTATGTTGCCATCCTTTTGATCACGACACTCATCTCACATTCAAGCTTAGTGTCTATTACTAAACATGGATATCAATATAATTGCTCGCTTACTATACTAACTTACAACTACTAGATAAACTTAAGAAATACTCACCCACTAAGATCTCATGACAAGTAGTCAATCTTTATCTCTCAGTCTACCTATTTATATATTACTACCACACTTTTATTTCACAACTTAAGTACTACTTACTCATTCACTATACATCATAGCCTAATTAGTTCTATAATCCTCTGAATATCAAGGAGCTCTCCTTTAAAAAAATTTATAGGCCTAGCTTAAATCTATCGCATCACAAATACTCGGCTCTTCTATTCAACACTTATACTTGGTCGATACTAATGTATTAACACTTCATCATAAATTCTCTCTGGTTAAAGTATAGTCTTAACTCATCCTGACTAGTAACTATTATTCTACCTTCTATCATGAAATCTACATAAACTCATCACTTCTCAGTCTACCTATAAGGGAAACTCCTCATTAATGACTTACTGGGTACATGACTACAACAACGTAATTTACCTCATCACTATCTTCCTTTCTTAGATTACTATACCTCTACATGTATTCTTCTAACTCTAGGCACTTCTACTACTATTGGCTCATAATATCGTAACTCATACTATCTTTTCGGGTGAAAATACTACCCAAGTTCTAAAACACACTTCCTCATAAGGGTCTCAACTGAAACAAGGTTTAAAGAAGAGAGTCTAAGAGTAAGTTTCACTTTTAGCTCGAACGCACGATTCATATGAATTAAGAGTGCATTCTTTCGAATCTCACACTTAAGCTCACTCACGGGCTTTTCTCTAGCCCCTCTGCGATCTCATGACTTTTTGAAGACTTTTGCTAGGAGTAATTTATCGATAAGGATCTGGGCTTGAATATGAGATGTAGTCGAATGGATATGAGAAACGCACGAGCTTGAATAAGTTCTTTATGACACAGTTCTATTGCACGATTTACAGTATGCAAGAAGGAAAAGCTTTTTTAAATGTCTATAGTCCCTCATTTATAGAAGTGGGCCCCTCACAACCATAAATAAGATCCTACAGACATGGCTTCATAGACACCCTAGGACACTTGAACTCTGTGCTCTGATACCAAGTTTGTCACACCCCGAGCCTACATCCTGGATGTGGACGGCACTCGGAGACCATCGCTGGTCCCCAAGCGAACCCTCATCCTGGCTGACTACAAGTGAAAAACTAACTCAAGCAATAATAGGCTTTAAATTGAATTAAATCTGATAAACTCAAATACTCAACTCATAAAGTCTAGACAATATTTAATAGAAATACTTATAGTTTGTAAAATAACTCAGAAGAAGTAAATACTGAAAGACTCCTCAACTATATCTATCTATGAAGCCTTTATAGTTTAACATAGATGTTGGGACAAGACCCACAACACCCTAAAAGTCTAAACTGAAAGGGGGAAAAGGGAAATCCTCCGGAATGCAAGGAGGCTCACCAAAGCTAACTGGAATGTCAAATGATATCAACGAAGCGTCTGTTGAAGATCCTGAACACCAGTATCTGCATCATTATAAGATGCAGGTCGAATGACATCAGTACATGAAATATACGAGCATGCAAGGAGAACTGAAAGCATAGATAACTAAACTGACAAGACTGGAAGAAATACTCAACTCAACTCAACTCAATGTAATGCCTGATTAGAGGTAAAATCATTTAAAGCTATACTCAACTCAACTCAATGTAAAGCATGATTAGAGATAAAATCATTTAAAGATATACTCAACTCAATGTAAAGCATGATTAGAGATTAAGTCATTTAAAGCTATACTCAACTCAATGTAAAACATGATTAGAGAGAAATTCATTTAGAGTTATACTCTACTCAACTCAATGTAAAGCATGATTAGAGATAAAGTCATTTAAAGCTATACTCTACTCAACTCAATGTAAAGCATGATTATAGATAAAATCATTTAAAGCTTCATAAATAAAAGATATAACTCAAGGATGTATCTAAAAATACAATAAATTACTCTTTATTCTTATTTGGGAGATTCTCTAACCGACAACCATCACTATGAGCTACGTGATGATACAGCATCTCGCCCACGCTGCCAGAACTGTCCTATACCTTGCCAGGGTATAGAACAACCTCAACTAAGTGGATCCACTAAGCAATAAAGATTCATCTAAAAAGTATGATCATGTACCCATGTTGACAGACATGGTTTATGGGGGCTATGAGTTGTCTGAACTCTCCCCCATATCGGTGCTCAATACTACTCCCAATAATATACTCATGCTCAATGTTTAAAAACGTTCTCTTTTCTCAATTTGAGGTAATTACTCAAAAGATCCTCTTAAAATAGGTAACTGCTCTGAATTATCTCTATACTCATAACTCATTTAGAAAACAAAGTTTCTTTCTCAATGTAAAAGTAATACATTTGGGAATCAATTAGTTCCCTTAAACTTTACTAAAAAATTCTCTTGTTCAAAATAATAGAAGTTTAAGAATATTTCAGACTCAACTCATTCTCATTCAAAAACGCTTTTAAGACTTACTCACATCTCATCAAACTCTTTTCTTGAAAACATCATTTATGCTCGATTCTATACTCATTAAAACTTTGAAAATCATGCATAGTGAATAATAATGCAAAAACTTAGAAAAACTCATTCTTAAAATAATGCATCATAATGGATGACTCAAGACTTTCAAAACTCCAATGAATGAACTCATGGACACTCATGTTCCCTCAAAACCTTTCTCTTACTCATAGCATAAAAAAATACTCTTTACTCAATTAAAACAGTGCATTATAGGAAGCAATATAGTAACTCAACTAGGGTTCATGTGAAACTAGGCATGAACAGCGATTCGAGAATAAGACTCATATGGATAAACACAATCTTGATAATTAAACATGAAACTCAATGATGGAAATCATCACTCAATCGAAAACTCAATAGCATTAGGGTTAGAACTCAACTTGACTCTTTAATGATGGAATTGAGATGTAGGGCGCGTGGACGAACTCAGTCCAACGCTATGAATAGCCTTACATACCTGGGACGATGATTATCTAAGCGGAACTCGAAGGTCTTGCATGAAACTCGTGAACCCTAGCTTTTCTCCTTCTCTCCAATTCTTGCTCTCAAAAGATTCTAAGTGTTAATGAGAGAAAAAGCATGTTCGGTAATGATAAGGGACTAATATTAGTCCCAAAACGTCTTGGGTTTTAACTATAAAAGGGTGGGAAAAGATGAAAACACCCCTATTAAAAACTGGCGAAATGACCTACCAGGTCACCTACGGTTCGTGGTTCGACCTACGGACCGTAGGTACCATCCGTAGGTCTTGGGTCTCCAAAAATTGAGTTTTTAAACCTTTTTGACGACTTGACAGAACCACCCACGAGACCTACCTACGGTTAGTCGTTCAAACGACGGACCGTAGGTCTGATCCGTCGTTCACAGACTCAGAATTCTGATATGACAGTCTTTGGTAAAATGGTCATAACTTTTTACTTCGAGCTCGAAAAAAGGCAAACTTGGTGGCGTTGGAAGAGGACTCAAAGACCTTTAATTTGATATGTTATGGGCCACCTAATTCATTATGTTCTGGGAGACATGATCGTTTTAAGTTGACCCTTATATGATCTTATACGAAAACTTAATCGGTAGAGGATCTTTGAACTCGACTTAGTACTAGAGGCTCCTTATGACCCTAATTCACCTCTAATACACTTCAAATACTTAGGAATAAATATATATACCATTAGAAGTCATTGAGTTTGGGCCTACGCATATGAACAATGGCTCGGGGCTTAGCTAAAAAACATTTTGGGGTGTTACAAATACGCCCAACATCATCTACTTTGATTGCTGAATATCTTTGTAATGACAAAATTAGACAACATACCTTTTCTCTTTGCATATTTATATTCCACACATCCTTAATTAATTAAGTGATGAACTAGAATTAATTTGCTCTATTGTTATCTTAATTAGGCTTCGGGCAGAACCACAGTATAAAGTGAAGGTTTGAATGAATTTAGTAATTTTTCCATAGATTCTATATTTGTATTAGAAAATGCAATAAACTTATAAGTATATTGACCTATGAGCATATAAATTTTTCTCATATTTCTCTAAGGAAGCGGAAAAGATTCATTTTCCCTTGATACACGTTTTTCTCTTTTTCCTATTCTATATATGTAATTTTTTTCTTTAAAAAATAAAATTAACTATTAGAAAAATAATTGAAAAAATAGGAAGCATAAGACCTGCACTTTACAATTCATGTTTTTCTCTTCTGCTATATATGCATATGTCACAAAAACAAAAACAATATAAGATTAACAATTAGAAAATGCAAAAAAAAAAATCACTCTTATTTTTTATCATTTTATAGTGTAATTTTTTTCTTTTTCATAATTTGTATTCTTTATATGAATTGACAAAGATATAAATATTTTAGTATAAGTTACATAAATCACATAGTGTAAAGATGAAATTACTATCTATCCCTACTTTTTTTCTAATTACAATAATCCCTTAAAATTAACCCAATCCGGATACATTAATGAAAGCGCGGATACATTAATATATTAATACGGATACATTATTAAAATAAGAGATTTTAGAGATTTTTAAAAGATATAGGGAAATCTGGAAAATAGTTTACTTAAAGCGGTGTAATTTAGTAATTTTTCCAATATTGTAATTAGGAGATATAACAATTTTATGTTTAACATTTCTCAAATCTCTATTCAGTAGTATCAATCTTCTTTTTAAATTATACATCTTAAATTAGTTCTTATATAGAATTTTAAATTTTTTAAAAATAAACCATGATTCATAAATGTTTAGACCTTTAACGACAACAATTTCATATTTCTCTATTTTACACGGTGAGTTGTTAACTTATTATACATATATTTAGTTCACAGAAACGTAGAGTTAAAAAGGAAAATTTACACTTTATAGCTAGCATACTTGCTTAACGGTTTGATAATTTCAAAGTGTACCTAATAGTATGGTCATTGATCATTTTCAAAACATCGCAAGTCATCAAGTGTAATTATAATGATAATGTTACGTTATATCTACATTGTGTTTAAGTAGTTCATTTTAAGAATATATATATATATATATAGTATTGATACTCATTCGTTAATTTATTGATTGTATTTAAGGTCATTATGTTGTCTTGAATTTAAAACCTCAAATTCTGGCTTCGCCTCTGAATTAGACTTGTGTCAATGATTGACCATTAATTTAGAAAAGGATTAAATATAATATATGCTGCTAAAAATATTTAAATATATTATTTGTTATACGTAGGTTCTTGTTTCATTTATTACTCTTTTATATATATAAAAGAAGAATTGTCGAGATGCATCAAGCTTTTACTATTTACGAAATTCAGGAAACGATTATAGAGTATTAGGGGTGTGTAAAAATTGAATTGAAAAAATGCTATTGATTTATTGCTATTGAATTATTGGGTTAATGAGTTTTTAATGATTTTATAAAAAAAATTATCGGGTTATCAGTTCGGTTTTGATTCTTTAATATTGGGTTATTGGAAAAATCAATAGTTCATTAAGATTATAGTAATTTACTCCTTTACCCTTAAATAAATATTAATATCTAGGGGTGTGCAAAAATTTAACCGACCGATAAATCGAATAAAAAAGTGTTATTGATTTATTGTTATAGGGTTAACGGTTATTTAATGGTTTTATTAAAAAAAATATTGGGTTATCGATTTGGTAATGATTTTTTATTATTGAGTTATTGGGCAAACCGGTAACCCATTAAGATTACAATAATTTACTATTTTAATTTTTACTCATACATAAATATCAAACAAAAAATATTAATAATCACTAGATCAGACTATCAGTACCCTACACAATTCACACTGCATTTACCCTTTAGGCTTTAGTATTACTTTAGATTTACAACAACAAAATCTAAAGAACTAAGAATGATGATTGTAAATGTCTGCAATTCGATTAACATCAGGAATTCATATTGTGTTTTGGCTGTAACATGTAATTGTAGCCTTCGTATTGCATGTGCTCTTATTGTTGCAATTTGCAGTCTAATTTGCTTGTTTCGTTGTATGCATGTATCGCGTCAAATTGTTGGAGAAGTCATATATTTGTTTTGAAAGCATTTTCTTATTGGTTAAATCGAAAACCGAACCATTAAAGACCAAAAAATGATAAATTGAAAATCAATAACAAATATCTTATTGGTTTGGTTATCGATTTAGTGTATTTAAAAACCGAAAATCGATAAACCGAACCGATAATACTTAAAATCGAACCGATCGATGCATACCCCTATTAATATCAGTACTTTATTGGTTACTATCTTTGCCCTTTAGCCATCAATTCACATAATTGTCCTAGTTCTTTTATTTGTGTTTCACTTGTATAGTTCTTTTCATGTTAGTTACTAATGTTTCTATTTTATGAGCATAACATAAAGTTTCATTATTGTCTTGTCGCGCCAAATTGTTGGAGAAGCCATACATTTATTTTATGAGCATTTTCTTATTGGTTAAATCGAAAATCAAACTGTTAAAGACCAAAAAACAACAAATCAAAAATTGAGAAAAATATTTTATTGATTTAGTTATTGATTTAGAATATTTAAAAAACTAAAACCGATAACACATGAAATGGAACCGAACAGATCGATGCACTCCCCTATATAGTACTCTACAATTTAGTTGTTTCCTTTCTTTATTTCTGGCTCTTGGAATTGGCCCATTTTTTGTGTTGACTAATGTTGAGGAAGTAAATTCGTTTTGGCTAATTATTATTACTTTACTTTACTTTATTACTATTACTTTACTAATATGTAGAAGAGTCTAGGAAGCAGTTGTTCGTCAATATGCTTGCTTCCTAGACAAGGGTAATTTGGTAAGTTACCGTTTAATTTTGCTTTGTACTTTGTTTTGATTGTTCGTACAACTTACTTTGGAAGTTGTGTTCTTCATGATTTTTTCCTCTAATTCCCATTGTATCCTTTTGTTGATAATGCATTTGAATGGAGTACTTTTTCAAAGTCTTATTTACCCCTGCTTTTGCATCGTTTTACAATAAATTCACTGATACATATCGATAAATATGCTGATTTTTTTTTAGCCTTTTTTCAATGCCTAAAAGGATAAAAGTACCTAGACCCTACACGTCCCATCTGATGTAAATATGTAATGTTTAGTATTCATTGTAGTTATTTTAGGCTTTCTTTGTTGTTGTATTTGATGAAAAATTATTATTTTCCTGTAGAATAAAATTAATTAATAAAATTTAAGATATTTCATATTTCATTACTAAAATTTAAATGATAATATGATTGTTCATTACTAATATTTAAAAATAATAACAAAATTTGATCGACACTTGAAATTCTATTAGTGTCACATAAATTGGGGCAGAAGAAATAACATATATTATTTAAAATTCATATAAACTACTATACATATAATAATTATCGAATTAAAAATTTGAAAAATCATATAAAAAATGATTGACTTCTCTAAATTCTACTTATTCCACATAAATTAGGAAAAAGGAAAAACATATATTATTTATAAAAATGACGTTAAAAGTACTAAAAGTCACAATAATTAACAACTTATTTTTAAAAAAAATACATATACAATACTTGACTGACTCTTCAAATTTCATTTGTGTCACATTGAGACATATAATTGCTGACACAGGCTCATGTATCTAACAAGGATAATTTGACCATTAATTTTGTACTTTTTTCCTTTTAATTGTCTTACTTTTTCTTTGAAAATTATAATAATAATATATTTGAAAATTAAAATAATAATACTTTAAATCACAATAATTAATAACTTAAAATATTTAAAAGTCATAAAAAAATTAATTGACTCTCAAGATTCTATTGATGACACATAAAATGAGTTAGAAGAAATGACATATATTATTTGAAAATGACTTAAAAAGTATTATAAATCACAATAATTAACAACTCAAAAATTCAAAAGACATAAAAAATTTGCCTGGCTGTTGAAATTACATCAATACCACATAAATTAGGACATGAGAAGTAATATATATTATTTAAAAATTACGTAAAAGATACTATAAATTACAATAATTAACAACTTAAAATATTTAAAGACATAAAAATGATTACTTTTTGAAATTTTATCTGTGCTGCATAAATTGGGATAACGAAATAATATATATTATTTCAAAATTGCGTAAAAAAACTATGAATCACAATAATTAATAACTTAAAATATTTTTAAAAACCATATAAAATTTTTAATAACTTCTCAAGTTCTATCTGTATCACATAAATTAAAATAAAAAGTAATATATTGAGCCCGTGCTGACACAGGTCCCGTATCTAGTACTATTAATAATAGAGTCTTTCAAATGTAAATATTGTGAAAACTGAGTGCTATCTAGCTATTCCCAAATAGTTTATTTTCAGATTATCAAAATAGTACTCCCGATGTGATAATTAGTTGTCGATCAATCTGTTTAGTTTCTTGAAAATTAGTAATAAAATACTATATTTCTATTTATTAAATTAAAACCAACACAACAAATAAAAAATTGATTAAAAAAATCTTGTTGTAAATATGTATAATAATAAGTAAACAACAAAGAAGGAAAATGTTAGGATAAAAAAGAATTAGGTATCATGCGGAAGCTAACAAAGCAAAAATCGAAAGAGTAAGAAGACAAATGAGAAATATACCAAAAGACACAAATATTTAGCATGGTTCGATCAACCGACCTGATACAAGAGGAGATGAGCAATTCACTATATAAATATTAAAGTACAAAATATCGATCTAGAGAAGTAACCTCACACAATTCACTCGGAATAAAAAGAAGTTCACATAAGTATTAACGTTACACTACTTGTGTCCCACACATTTTCCCCCTACACAAAACTCTCTAAGCCCCCTAGGACTACATTGTGAATGCTACTACGTTTTAAGGTATGAGCCTTTATAGAGTCATAAATCTTTTCCTACAAGAAAATGACTAGCAAATCTGGAGATTACATGTATTCCTTTTCCTAAAAGGAAAACCCAATTATGATTTTTTTTTAAAAACTCAGGCAAATATCCAACAGAAAATATTACAAATTAAGACAATTAAGCTTCTAAACTTGTTCTTCTCTTATTGAATTTGATTCATGAAAAAAACATGGAATGATGATTCTTAAGCATAAGAATACAAAGCACAAAAATACACATAAACAAGGTATAATGGCAAAATAACAAAGTACTTTGAATGATTGACCAGAAATTCCTATAAAGACAAATACAGAAAGAAAACCTATTAGACCAAAAATAACTATTAAACACTCATAAATATGCATAGTATCCTCGCGATCTTTTGAAATCTGACAACACCTTGAATTTTTCAATTCCACCCCCGCCATTTTTTGATATTTGTTAAACTCGCAAAATAAATCTCTCTCAAATCACTCTTAATTGTCAAAGAAAATTTGAGATTCTCAAAGGTGTCTTCCTCCCCCATGCTCCATTCTCCGCCCTGAATGATTGTGTTCTCAAGGGACAACCCTTCAAGGTTGGACAGTCTAGCTAATGTTGATAATGAATCGGGGGTCAGAAGAAACTTACCTATTGACAATATTTTAAAACTTGAAGGGAAGTGAAAATTACACAGCCAATTTGTCCCTACAGAGGGCTCACAGTCATTTGAATTTGAACTTCCAAATTCTACACTGAGGCGTTCTAGTTCAGTTAGGAAATCCAATTTTGGAAACCAGAGTCGTTGTGTTGAACAATCCCGTGATTCCTTGGGAACGAATACAAAAATTCAAAGATTGGGAAACCTTTTGAAAATATGTTATGTATCTTTCGAATAGGAAAGCACCAAGTTCTCTAAATATCTCAAGTTCTATAACTTTGTGTCCTCTGCTATCAGTATTGGTTCATCTGTATCCATATCAAAGAAAGAACAAGAAGTCATGTGCAGTATTCGCAACTTTACTAGATCCCAAATTCTCGGTAATAGTACCAAGGTTGATCCTTTGTTATACACCGAGAGGATTTCTAAATTTCGGAGGTTTGAGAAAGATGAAGGCAGAGATTTAACTTCTGTCCTAATTCTTAAGAACCTCAAATGAACCAACATACATATTTCATTCAGCAAAGAATCTTTCACCTTAAAAGTGTGATCCAGTTTCAACACTCTAAGAAGCCTCAAGTGTCTTAGGTGACATGTATCAGAAAGACCGGCGTCAAGATTATCTCCATTTATCCTCAAAGAATACATGTGTTTACCAAAATGCCTTTTCTTATTTGACCCGAACAGGACAAAATTTTCAAGGCCAAATAACTCGTTGTTACATTCGATGGTCACTATATGTGGCATCAAATCTAAAGAAGAATATGGAGAACTTTAACTTATCCGTTCAAACAAGTTTTCCTTTCTTGCTTTTATCAAACAAAAGTCATGCACAAGATCATGAAGTTGGCAAGTCGGGTACTCACCTATCTCATTGAAAATAATTACCAAGCTACTGGAAATTAAGTTATCCAAATAAACCTTCATCACTTCTTCTACACTCTTCATCTCTGTCTGCTCAACAAGTCCTTCAGCATGCCATAAATATTTCAAAGTAGAAATTATCATTGTTGTGTCCTTCGAATAACTTGCAATGTAAAGAAAGCACAACTTTACTTGATCTGGCAAATGGTCATAACTTAATTCTATAACCTTCATCACTTCCACTTCACTATTCAAAATAAAGGAATTCAAATTATTTCGAACTTCAGGCCACACTGTCTTTTTCTTTTCTTTCCCTGCAATGACTCCAGCAATCAGATCAGCCACCAAGGGAAGCCCTTTACAATTTTGGGCTATTTCTATTCCAACATCCAATAGTTCATCACGGCAGCTCTCATTTCCAAATGCCTTTTTCTCTAATAACTCCCAACTTTCTTCTGGTCTTAGCAATCGAAGGTCAAGAGGATCAATGTTGCGCTTTCCATGCAAAGCCACTTTCTTTTCTCGAGTCGTCAATATAATTCTACTTCCTTTCTCAACTACTGGAAAAGGTCTTGTTAACTCATCCCATTTTGAGGTATCCCACACGTCATCTAAAACAATAAGATGCCTCTTTCCATACAGTTATTTCCGTAGTTTATCAACAACATCAATATTCTCACTCAATTTTGAATCTGAGCCACTAACTTGATTAAAAAGTATATTCAACAAATTCTTCTCGTCATATTCTTGGCCAACTGTGCACCATGCACGAAAGTCGAAATGACTAGAAATTGATTTATCATTGTATACTTTGTACGCCAAAGTAGTTTTACCTGAACTCGGCATGCCAGTGATCGAAATGACATCTAGATCGGCCAATCCACGGGTGAGCTTCTTAATTATCCAATTTTTCTCCTCCTCAAAACCTACAATTATTTTACCAGCCAGTGATGACTTGCTTTCAACTAGCTTCTTGGGAGAGTTTACAACAGCGGGACCTCTGTTCTTGGGAATCTTCTCATGTAAATCAGAGACCTGCTCTTTGATAAGCTTGATCTTCTTTATGATAATAGGAAGTGAGAAAATAATATGTAAGAGACCATTATCTCGAATAATTATTGAATCAATGACATCTTTTGCCTCATATGTCACATCTAAAACACGTGCCCAGAGATCTTTATACCATTCCTGCTCAATATTCATGAAAAAATATCTTATGGATTCTAAGTCTTCTTTCAACAACCTGAATTCTTCCTTTATTAAAGCAATTGAATAAGCATTGGAATCCAGCAAATCATCTAAGTGTCTGTGTAGCAGATGCATGAAGAGACGTCCATCACTCATGGGGAAGCAACATTGAGATAAGTCTTGGACTATCAGATAAACATGTTTGAGATCTTCCTTGAAGAGTTCAATATTTTCCAGCAAGTCTAGGGTTGCACGATTTGTTTCGTCAGTACTCTCTTGATTCCTTAATTTTTCTTCTAAGTCATGAACAAGAGTTGATACCTCCTTGGTAAGTGCCCCAACACAAGCCAAAAGAACAAATAATTTTTCATGATAAATAAAGTCTCTCGGCATAACAGAAAGAATAATTAATAGGAACTCTATCATGACATGAATGTTTTGAGCCTCTTGTTGGGAAAACGCGGACTGACACAAAAATATATATGGTCAAAATAATGAAAATAAAAGGAAAAATAATGACACCAAGAATTTTACGTGAAAACCCTTATAAATAAGGGAAAAAACCACGGGCCAAGAGGAGCAACTGATATTACTATAGCAAAGAATTTTTACACTTTGTAGTCATGAGTACAACACTCAAAGTGACTACTACACACTCAAATGGAATAACACTCTTTTGATTTACCACCTTACTAAAAATATCGCTCACACTCTATTTTTCTTCACAGACTATTTTCTTGTATAGTCTATGGTATACCTCACTTTGCCCTCAAAATGATTTTTCTCTCTATCTTGGTGTGTTTGAGAATGAAGAGTTGATGGCCCTTTTATAGAGAAAAAATGGTCCATGATGATGTAAGCAATGACATCAATGACCATAAAAAAATCAAACTTTATGTATAATATTTCTTCCAAATCTGCCAACTTTTGAAATTATGAGATTTATCAAATTTTGGCACATGGGAATGGACCCCACAATCTCCCCCTCCAGACCCATTCACCGGAAGGAGGTATCTCCATTTTCTTTAGAGAGAGTTAATACCGACAAGTTCTTTGCATTACTCGAACTTGTCTTTTGGTATCATCTTGGTCAGCATATCTGCGAGATTTTCACTTGTGTGGATCTTTTTGACATGAAATGATTCACTCTCCACTTCCTCACGAATCCAATGATATCTGACATCGATGTGTTTTGTCCTTTCATGGTACATGGAGTTCTTGCTCAAGTCTATTGCACTCTCACTGTCACAATAGACAACATACTCCATCTGTTGCAATCCAAGTTCTTGAAGAAATCGCTTGAGCCATATCATCTCCTTGCCGGCTTCAGTAGCCACAATATACTCAGCTTCAGTTGTAGATAGTGCAACACACTTCTACAACTTCGACTGCCATGATATAGCTCCCCCTGAAAAAGTAAACAAATATCCAGTAGTGGATTTACTGTTATCAATATCACCTACCATATCAGCATTTGTATAGCCCTTCAAGATAGGATTTGACTATCCAAAACACAAGCATTCATCTGAGCTTCCTCTAATATACCTGAGTATCCTCTTCACAGCTTCCCAATGCTCTTTTCCGGGATTATCGAGAAACCTGCTGACAACACCAACTGCGTGAGCAATATCATGTCTAGTGCATACCATTGCATACATTAGACTCCCGACTACGGAGGAATATGGAACTTTGGCCATGCTCTCTTTTTCCTCCCTAGCTGTAGGATACATCTTCTTGCTCAACTTCATATGACCAGCAAGAGGTGTGCTAACAGGCTTAACACTCTTCATATTGAAGCCCTCCAGTACACGTTCAATGTACTTCTTCTGAGACAAGTGAATATTCCTTTCATCTCTAAGACGAGTGATTCTCATGCCCAAAATTTGCTTGGCATGACCCAAGTCTTTCAAAGAAAAAGACTTACACAATTCTTTTTTCAACTCGTCAATCTTGGAAGTATTTTTGCCCACAATCAACATATCATCCACATATAGCAAGAGGATGATAAAATGATTGTCAGAAAATTTTTGTACAAATACACAATGATCTGAGAAAGTCTTCTTATAGCCTTGCTCCCCCATGACAGATTCAAACTTTTTGTACCACTGTCTAGGAGCTTGCTTTAAGCCATATAGACTCTTTTTGAGTTTGCACACAAAATTTTCTTTACCATTTACTTTGAAGCCCTCATGTTGTTCCATAAAAATCTCTTCTTCTAGGTCACCGTGAAGGAAAGCTGTCTTCACATCCATCTGCTCAATCTCTAAATTAAGACTAGCAGCCAAACCTAGAACTGTACGTATGGAGGACATTTTCACGGTAGGAGAAAATATTTCGTCAAAGTCAATACCCTTTCTTTGACCAAATCCCTTAACAACCAATCTAGCTTTGTATCTGGGCTTCAAGTTGTGTTTTTCAACTTTACCTTTGAACACCCACTTGTTCTTCAAAGCTCTCATGCCCTTAGGCAATTTCACCAACTCATAAGTGTGGTTCTCATGCAGAGACTTCATCTCATCTTGCATGACTTCAATCCATTGATCCTTGTGCTCATCTTCCATAGCCTCCTCATAACATTCAGGTTCTCCCCCGTCAGTGAGTAGCACATACTCATTGGGTGAATAACAAAAGGAAGGAACCCGCTGTCTAGTGGACCTCCTAAGCGGGATATTTGATTCGTCCACAACTTTATGAGCAGAAGGATTATCAATAACAACATCATTATTATTATCAACATCAACGTGTTGATTCGAGACATGATTATGGGCGTCACCATGGTCATCAAGCCCAAAAACATCATGCACACTTTTTTGAGGAACTTTATCAAGATGAACTATGCCATCAAAACTTGAAGATTCTAGCTTCTCCGCTTTGTCAATATCTTCAATGGTTTGATTCTCCATTAAAACAATATCACGGCTTCTCACAAGTTTCTTCTCAATTGGATCATATAGCCTGTAACCAAATTCATCAAGGCCATATCCAATGAAGATGCACTGCCTTGTCTTGGAATCTAACTTTAACCTCTCATCTTTTGTCACATGTACAAAAGCTTTGCAACCAAATATCCTCAAATGGTCATAGGAAACATCATTTCCACACCAAACTCTATTTGGAACATCACTTTGCAAAGCAACAGTAGGAGACAGATTAATAACATGTGCAGCGGTCAATAAAGCCTCACCCCAAAATGAGTTCGGCAACTTTGTTTCAGAAAGCACACATCTAACTCTTTCCATCAAGGTCCTGTTCATTCTCTCAGCCTAACCATTAAGTTGAGGAGTCTTAGGAGGAGTCTTCTGGTGTCTAATACCTTGATGCTTGCAATATTCGTCAAACGGTCCACAATATTCACCACCGTTGTCAGTACGAATACATTTCAGTTTCTATCCAGTTTCTCTTTCAACTGAAGCCTAAAACTGCTTGAAGACACCTAACACTTGGTCTTTAGTCTTCAAGCCATAGACCCAAAGTTTTCTCGAGCAATCATCAATAAAGGTTACAAAGTAGAGTGCACCACCCAATGTCCTTGTCCTCATTGGACCGCATAAACCAGAGTGTACCAACTCAAGCAACTCTGTCTTCCTTGAAGGGGGGTTAGACTTAAAGGAAACTCTATTTTGTTTTCCAACCAAACAGTGCTCACACTTTTCTAATTTAGCACTTTGAAAATCTGACAATAATTTCTTCTTGGCTAGAACATTAAGTCCTTTCTCACTGATGTGGCTAAGCCATTTGTGCCATAACGTTGAAGAGGTATCGCTCTCAACTGTATTCAACATATCAACACAAGTAGAAGCCGTAGTCCAGTATAGACCACGACGTTTGTTACCACGAGCCACAACCAAGGAACCTTTAATGAGTTTCCATTTTCCATCACCATTGGTACTAACTAACATATCCTTCATCATCCAAAACACCAATAGAAATTAGGTGCAGACGAACATCAGGTGCATGTTTCACATTGTTCAAAACTAGTTTAGTTCCAACACTAGTTTCCAAACAAATTGTACCAATACCAACCACCTTTGATACAGCCTCATTGCCCATACTCAAGGCTCCAAAATCACCAAGAGTAAAGGAAGAGAAAAAATCCTTCCTTGATGTCACATGAGATGCGGCACCAGTGTCCACAACCCAGCTTGACTCATCACAAGCAATATTTATCAGATCCGCGTCAAGGACAGTAACAAGATCGTCGGTGGTGACGGTGGCTAGCCAATTTTCATTGCCATCTTCTTTATTTTCCTCTTTGTCTTTGTTCTCCCTCTTCAACTTACGGCAAAACTTCTTTGTGTGCCCTTTCATACCACAATGATAGCACTCAATATCCTTAAGTTTGCCTCTAGATTTGCTTCTGTTATGTTCTCTATTTTGAGACCCACGAGTTTTGTTTCTCCCCCTAGATCCAGTTATCAGGACATCCGACGAAGAAGAACCTTGAGATTTTCTTCTCATCTCTTCGTTCAAGACACTACTCTTGGCGGAGTCCATAGAGATCACACCATCCGGAGCAGAATTTGATAAAGAAGTTCTAAATGTTTCCCAAGAGTCTGGTAGGGAACCAAGTAGAAGTAGGCCTTGAATTTCTTCATCAAATTTGATGCCCATAGCAGATAATTGGATCATGATCCCCTGAAATTATTCAGATGATCTGTCATCGAAGAACCATCATGATACTTTAAACTCAGCATTTGCTTTATTAAGAACATTTTGTTATTGCCAGTTTTCCTAGCATACAATCTTTCAAGATGCTCCCATAGGGTTCGAGCATGTGTCTCCCCAGAAATATGGTTCAACACATTATCGTCAATCCATTGCCTTATGAATCCACAAACCTGTCTGTGCAATAGATTTCACTCTTCATCTGTTTTATTTTCAGGCTTTATAGTGGTAAAGACTGGTTGATAAAAACTCTTAACATAAAGCAAATCTTCCATTTTCCCCTTCCAAATGGCATAATTAACACCATTCAAAGTAATCATTCTACTTGTGTTGGCTTCCATCGTTTTCCCCAAAAAATATAGATATTGCAAACCAAAGTATATATTTGCTTATGTGGAAGTTCAGACTATGCTGCAACCACAGAGCATACTCAGATAAAATCATGGCTCTGATACCAGTTTGGTGGAAAAACACGGACTAACACAAAAATATATGTGGTCAAAATAATGAAAATAAAAGGAAAAATAATGACACCAAGAATTTTACGCGAAAACCCTTCTAAATAAGGGAAAAAACCACGGGCCAAAAGGAGTAACTGATATTACTAGAGCAAGAAATTTTTACACTGTGTAGTCACGAGTACAACACTCAAAGTGACTACTACACACTCAAAAGGAATAACACTCTTTTGATTTACCACCTTACTAAAAATATCGTTCACGCTCTATTTTTTCTTCACAGACTTTTTTATTGTATAGTCTATGGTATACCTCACTTTGCTCTCAAAATGATTTTTCTCTCTTTCTTGGTGTGTTTGAGAATGAAGAGTTGATGACCCTTTTATAGAGAAAAAATGGTCTATGATGATGTAAGCGATGACATCAATGACCATAAAAAAATCAAACTTTATGTATAATATTTCTTCCAAATCTGCCAACTTTTAAAATTATGAGATTTATCAAAGTTTGGCACATGGGAATGGACCCCACGCCCCTGAAGTACTTGTGGTAGTAACATTTATCACGTGCTCCTGTAGATGAATCAGATATTCTCTAAGAATGTCCGGACAGATTTCCAGGTGTTTCTTAACAAAGTGTCCAACTTCTGCTGAAGTTGAAGGTTTCAAATTTGTAAAACATATGTTCACAACCTCCAGCTCAATTGGAATAATTTTCATGAGTAGATGTGCTAGCTTGAAGAATCAAGACTCTCCATCAATTTGATCATCCCAAAGGAAGCGTCCTACTCTGTCAGCAATGAGTTGAAACTGAGGTAAGACATATTCAACAATCTCGTGATCAATGCAACCATTCACAATCAACCCATAGAAATTTTTCATGTTGCCACACACATTGTGAAGAATCTCATACTGAGTCTGTTCAGTAAGATACTTGGATAGATGATGGAGATTCAGGAGGAGGAAGTCCATCTGCTCCTCAGTCATGGTGGAACTTGATGTAGAACGATGCTGTGAGCTAATAAAATAATAAATATTATCCCTGAGGCGAGTAAGGACATGATGTATGTTGTATTTAATCGCCATGTTGAACTCAACATCACAGAGAATTGATCGAAGAATATTTTCAACCTCTTGTCTTTGGACAGACATTATTTCATCAAATTGCTCCAAATCGGAATAAGAAAGCTGGATGTACGTACAAATAAATGCCAGCTCAAATTTCAGATTTTCAATTTGATCAATCATTTCAACAGCTTTTTTATCTTCTTCATTCTTTAAAATCCTTGTAAAGAGCAGAAAATGAAACCTGCTAAATGACCAAATGTTCTATCACATTTTCATAGAGAACATATATATATATAAACCATGCAATATTTACTCTACACAGGCAACTATCACTTGCACATGTATTTTATGTGAATTTGAAGAGCTATCCTTTAGGAATATCTTATGAAAATTGGTGTAATCTATGTGACCTAATACGTCATCTAAAATTATCGGATACTTGTTATCTGTGTTGCTTGGACTTTTCAAAAATATTATTGGGTGCGTGTTGGATCCTTCAAAAGTAGTGCATTTTAGGAGGATCCGACACGGGTGTGGCATGGAGAGTCCGAGCAACTAAGCTTGTTATATACTTTATTTTCTACGGAAAAAATTCAAATAACATAAATTAAACAATGGGAAAAGATCCAAATATACCCTTGTACTATAAGATATAGAGCAAATACGCCCTCCACTAAAAAAGTTGAGTGACATACCGCTGAGTTGTTTGCTTCCCCTTTCTCTCTTTCTCCTTCATTATCCATGACTCTTAAGTTTCTCCTACGTATAAAAGGAAGCAGAAAACTCACATATATTTTTGCAGATGTAACTCCAATTAGAGATGTGAGTACCAAAATTATTTTACTAGTTCGCTTTCCAACAAACTATTAGCTAATTGAAAATTTGTAAGGAGGATCAGATGAAGGAAAAAGGGGGGTGGGGTCATAGGACACCAAAATCATTGATGTTAGGAAGAAAATGACAAAAAATTTGTTAGTTGACATTTTGACAAAAACATTGGTACACAGGCTACTTGACGGGGAGCGGTAGAAATATAAATAGCTGAAAGGAGTTGTACAATTAGCTATTTAAGTTGTATACAACCCTTAAATCCATAATTCAGAATAACAACTGAATTTGTATAGCGTCTTAAGGATAAGTAGATTAAGGTCGATCAAATAATGATGATAATAGTGAGCAAAGTAGTTAAACAAACTTTTCTCAGTTATTAGAGACTAGTTTGCTAAATGAAGTGTAGTTGAAAGGAAACAATCAAATATATTGACAGTGATTGTCATTTTGTATGAGTTCATTTGAGACTTTCATCAAACACATTGCGGACAGTTTTGAACATTACCATTTTTCAGTACAATAATTCAACAGCCAATTAGATGTTCATGACAATTTTTATCAAACACATTGCAGACAGCTCAGTCAGTTGAAACTTTTACCAAATACATTGCACACATTTTTAATATTGTCAATAGCATAACTATAGATAATTAAAGCCAAAATCAGTGGGTGTAGCTAGAAAATTCATGCAGAGTGTCCAAACTATAGATAAATTAAAGCCAAAATGGAACAAAAAAAAATGTGGCCATAGGGAATTGAACTTGAGTGACCAACAGATTTTTGCATACCACATCACAAAGAAAGTCTATATATGTGATGATTAAATCCTAAACGTCCACCTGGAAAACACAGCTATGCAAATCACTGTTACACCAGAAAAAGGGCATATTGTTACATAGAAATATGTCATACTGTACTAGTCCATGTTTTTAGACACTTTATTAAGTACATTTCTTCTGTTGGTTCTCTATTATTCCATGTTAAAGATGATTATATTAGAATTGTAGTATCAAAAACTTTTTAAAAAAAGATAGAAACAATGTCAAGGCTAAGTGGAATGCCATACAGTTAAATTTGTATGACAAGCGTTATGAATTTAGTCTGTTAAGTTGATTATTAACAATTGAATGTTATGCAATCAATAAGTAAAGAATTAAAGTATGAGTGAAGGAGCTCGGAATATGAAGCTTCTATGCTTCAATGTTATCGTAAACGTTGGATCTGGAGATGGGAATGTTAAGACTCAATATCAACAAAGCAAAGAAAACTTGGAGCTCAAGAATAGAAGTGTTGCTATTGGATTTCCTAAAGATCAGAATGTTCTTTACTAATGGATCAAGTATACTATTTATATTTTATATATAGGTTACATTACTTACATAGATAAGACATCAACCAATAAGAAAGTTTTTCTCAAGTCCTAAAGTACTGAGATCAATAGCCAAGGGCCATGTGGTGAACATGTTGCGGGGTGCGTGTTCAAGTGTGGGATGTAACTGAGGATAATGCTCCTAAGAAGTATGAAGGTGAGAGTCTTTACTTATGGAAGTTGTACAATGATGACTATGCTCTTTCGTGCATTGAATTGTTCAACGATAGCAAATTGGGCGTTGGTGATGAAATTGGGCTGCTTTGGAATCCTTGATCTTCAAATTTTATGTTCAAATTAGTTTCTCAGATTAACGCTTAGTGAAAGGTCCTAAAATTTAGGACCAAAAACAACATACCATAGTCTTTTTGTTAGTATTACTCTTTCATATAGTTGTAATAGTTGAAGATTTGATTATGAAATTGGAATATTTGCAATAGGCATAGTACATAAATATGCTCTTTAACTTAGATTCAGTTGACATCTATGCCCTTCAATTTTGGGTGTACACAAGTAGACACTCAAACTTGTGCACAATTGAACAAGTAGACACATGCGCCCTACATGGCGTCCTATGTGGCAATTGACATCCTACATGGCGTTCTATGTGTAATATTATAGTGCTCTCTTTTTTTAATTTTTTAAATAAGGTAAAGTAAAATAGGGGTGTTCTAATATGAGAACAAAGTAATTCCGTGAGCACCCAATAGTTTAGGCATGAAATTTCGCAAAGCATGATAGTTTAGGGGATTTTGATACAAGCCCTCATTGTTGTTAGTATGTAAAATAAGCATATAGTAATAGATGATCAATTGCTAATATTCTCAATATCTCTAACTTTGTGTTTTTTTACAACACAATTAGTTCAAAGATCAAATAATCATCCATTCTTACATTTCGTGGCTTTGCAAGACTCCAAATACTAGGTGATAGTGCACTGTTCGATATGTTATGCACCACCAGAGTTTTTCAAGCAAGTCTAGAGTTGCAAAGTTTGTTTCTGCTTTTATATATATATATTTATACATATAGGTAGATGGTGTAGGAGGAAACCCAATCCTATTCCTAGATGAATTCTAACATGTATGTTCTAATTATAATCCTATAATAAAATAATTAGGAATGAATACAAAATAATTACGCTGATTCTTTTTGGAAGGAATATTTTTTTGTCTTGATTTCAAACTAAAAGTGTAAAATTTGACCTACAAGTGTCTTGGTTCCATACCACTATCCACTTTATGATGTAGCGTTGCGTTTTTTCACTTTTTCTTTTATAAATAGTTGGCAAGAGGTGTCTTTTATGTGTATTTGTAGGTTTTTTATTTTAAAATAAGGGTATTTTAGTAATTAAACTTTAAAGTTAGGGAGTTTATGCTTTCAAGGTCGTATGGAATATAGATATCGATAGATATAGTATAGAGTATAGATAAGTAAACAGTAAAAGGAAGGAAATTATTACAAATTAAGCTTCTAAACTTGTTCTTCTCTTATTGAATTTGATTCATGAAAAAAACATGGAATGATGATTCTTAAGCATAAGAATACAAAGCACAAAAATACACATAAACAAGGTATAATGGCAAAATAACAAAGTACTTTGAATGATTGACCAGAAATTCCTATAAAGACAAATACAGAAAGAAAACCTATTAGACCAAAAATAACTATTAAACACTCATAAATATGCATAGTATCCTCGCGATCTTTTGAAATCTGACAACACCTTGAATTTTTCAATTCCACCCCCGCCATTTTTTGATATTTGTTAAACTCGCAAAATAAATCTCTCTCAAATCACTCTTAATTGTCAATACGGTGATTGTCTTATTTGGTAAAAAAATATTATATATATATATAGTGTAGGAGGAAACCCAATCCTATTCCTAAATGAATTCTAACATGTATGCGCTAATTATAATCTTATTGTTATAAATACATTCATTGAATTAGTGGATTGTCCATATTCTCAATACATGAACTACTTACATTCATGTATGTGTATTCCCTAGGTTCTATGAACCATTTTGGATAAGAATGAATCTATTTATTATGACACTTAATATGGTGACTTCTGGGGTGATTTCTCAACCTATAAATAAGGTTGTTCATTCACTATTGTAAGATACACATGACACAAATGAGATTTGAAGACACTTGAATAAGATGATCTCTACATTCTACTCTCTCATATCTTTTGTCTTTATTTCTTGTAGTATATTGCTTATATTTTACAACACGTTATCAGCACGAGACTCTAGCCAATTGAGATTGAGTTTTTCTTTAGCTCATGTTTTGGTTGATCTCGTTATGAGAATCAAGAAGGGAAAATTATAACTACTGCAATCAAGGTATTATATGCATAAAATCAGGTATGTATTTTCTAGAATCTTTTTATGATTTAGAATACAATAGTGTTTGGTCACTAACATTGACTAGGAACCAAAGGCATATACTACTACTGGTTGAATATTCTTTGCTCCACAAAGTTCCTATATTAATGTAAGAAGGTATAGAGTTTTGGTAGCATGAGTTTGAGTATTATATTTTAAGAATTTTATTTCAATATTTTGAAAGACTCAAAGGGTGAATCATGTTGCACTTCGGTCTATTATACCGTTGGTTGAGGGTAAGACATCAGGTTAAAGTCCGGATGCACCTTAATGAAAAATGTTTGAGGGTAAGACGGTAGATTCAAGTTCTATCTCACCAAGAGGGTAAGACATCAATTTGAGTTTTGATGCACCATGATGATAAGGATTAGGTTCAAGTCCCATAGAATTATGACCTAACACGCCTTATATGGATAAGACATTGAGTTTGAGTCTCAATGTGCCATAGTGATGAAATTCGTCCTATTGAATTTGCTTCATTCCCTGATGCGAATATGGTAGTAGTACATGATAAATTTGAAATCCGCTCAATTGCTCTATTCTATCATATGAATGTGATATCAGTGAATAAAAAGTCTGAAAGATGACAAGCTATTGAATGTATGAATAAGGGCGTTGAGGGACAAGATTATAATAGTCATCATTGTGGTAATTATAAAAGGAAGAACATTGTGGGTTCTCCAAATAGTCCTTCAAAATGTGAAGGTATTTTTTATCATCATATGGTATGAAAGGTCATTGGACCCGTGGTCATTGTGTGACCAAATAATTTGATAAATTTATAAAAATCCTCCATCAAAAGAAAGGAAGATAAAGTGGTGCTACAATTGACCTTTCAGGGTGATGTTGAGGTGGGTCATGCAAAAATGATATAATTTTTTAAAGGCATGACAATGTGCTTATAATGTAAATTTATGAAGCACATATAAATGATTAGTCCATTTCTTGAAGAGAATGTGTCGTGTGATAAGCATCGTGAATGCTCGACCATTCTGAAAGAGAATGGGTCAAGATATGATAAAATCATTATGGGTGGATATATGCCACGACTCACCTCTATGGGAGGTTTGAGAAAAATAAATATTAATTGGCATGACCGGTTGGCCATCCCGGTTCCAATGTAATGCAAAAGTAATTGAGAATTCATGTGGCTTTATGATGAAGAAATAAAAGATTCTTCAAGAATTCTCTTGTGTTGCTCGTTCTCATGATAAACTGATCATTGTATCATTATACCAGCTAAGGTTGGGATTGTACTCCCTGAGGTTTTGGAACATATAAAAAAGTGAATATGGGCCCGTTCACCTGCCATGTGGACCGTTTGCAACTATATGAGAGTTGCATCCGTGGGATGGTCACATGTGCTTTGTTGTCAACTTACAAATTGGTTTTTGTAAGGTTGTTTGCTCGCTTCCAAACCATGAAATTATGTTGATAATGCTGGTTGGTTTAGCAGAAATTGTATGCCTCCAATTATAGCTAAACCATGGGTATGAGAACAAAACCCCCAAATAAAATTTGGTATGAGATGAATTTGTTTAACATGTAGCAACACATGTATGCATCAAGCCAACAAGGTTTCCCTATCAAAATTGGTTCAGGGTCAGGAACCAAGTAATTTCCATCTAAAGTTTGAATGTGTGATATCTGATTTAATTGCTCCACCATGCACAAAGATGGATCCCCAAATGAGGTTGGGGTGAATGTTAGATTTTCTAACATTCAGGGGAGAGATGATTGACAGCTGAAAATTATGAGATGAATTATCTAGATCCTCGTTAAAAAAAAAGTGAACTTGAAGTTCAAAAGATAATTTATTTGCATAATGATGCAAATTAATTGCCTGATGAATTTGCTGACCCTATGTTATAATTCAGCTGCA
The DNA here is from genome assembly GCA_018342035.1 of Solanum appendiculatum. Classification (NCBI taxonomy): domain Eukaryota; kingdom Viridiplantae; phylum Streptophyta; class Magnoliopsida; order Solanales; family Solanaceae; genus Solanum; species Solanum appendiculatum. Next base: position 153,356 of record JAGDQO010000301.1, read on the forward strand.
AATGCTCCAATGAGAAGTCCTTGAAGGACAGAGTCTATGGTACGCCTGAAGCGTAATAGACCAATCGATTCCAAATGAAAAATTACTTTAGGTAGGAGAGGAGCAAATAATCAAGATGGTCATGAGGATGAGACAAGTGCTTTAAAGAAGCACGATGACATAACACTTCATAAAACCTTGGCAAAGGTTCAGGTACCTGAAATGATAAATATCAAGAGATCTTGATAAGTTATGTCGTATTGGAATCGAGTCAAAAGACTGTCGACGGTATCTTTGATATGAAGTAGCGCTTAATGCTACAAATGATAACGAGGATCTTGAATTAAAAATCTGTCATATTGTGTGGACAGATAAATAATTTGCCAAATGAAATGCACAATTCAAGTATATTATGTTTCACTTAGAAAAGTGATGTTTTTGGACTTATAGTCCATGAATCAATATATAATGTCAGTGGGGGTACAAATGAACTATTGTGCGAAAGTATAACCGTAAGATATAAAGTACGGTGTGTGCCTCGGGGCATAAAAGGTTTTCGTAAAAATCCTGACATTATTAAATGGAGATATGCTCTCGTGTGGTGGATGCAATGAAGCTTATTTTAGTCTGGCAATAGATGAAATGCTTTAATATGTGTAATGAATGATTGTTATGTCTAGCTAGACGATGAAGGTTATATGGAAATCGTTGAGGGATTTAAAAGGTGTTGAAGCAATTCCATTGAGTACCCCAATGATTGTGAGATTGCTTAACATAAAGGAAGATCAATCTGATGAAAATGATAAAAAAATATCATGTATTAGTGCAATTGGTGCACATACAGTTTATTGATCACACAGATGCCGAGAACTGTGTGCTTTTTCTTTGAAAAGAGATATTACAGCCACCATGTATGAAGATAATGTTGCATGTATAGCTCGATTGAAGGAATGATACATCAAAGGAGACTGGACAAAGTACTTTTCATCAAAGTTCTTCTTCACATGTGATCTTCAACAAAATGGTGAGATACAAGTTCAACGGATCTCTTCGAGCGATGATCTTGCAAAATTATTTATTAAGGCGTTGCCAATGTCAACATTTGAGAAGATGAAATATGAGATTGAAATGCATTATCTCCAGGATATCAAGTAAAGCTTTCATCAGGGGGAGTGAAATACGCGTTGTACTCTTTTCCTTGATCATGGTTTTGTCCCAATTGAGTTTTCCTGGTAAGGTTTTTAATGAGGCAGCACTCAAGGCGTATTATGAGATGTGTGTACTCTTTTTCCTTCACTAGGCTTTTTTCCATCAGGTTTTTCCTAGTAAGGTTTTAACGAAGCACATTATCTATGGACATCCAAGGTGGAGTGTTATAAATTCATTCATTGAATTAGTGGATTGTCCATATTCTCAATACATGAACTACTTACATTCATGTATGTGTATTCCCTAGGTTCTATGAACCATTTTGAATAAGAATGTATCTATTTATTATGACACTTAATATGGTGACTTTTGGGGTGATTTCTCAACCAATAAATAAGGTTGTTCATTCACTATTGTAAGATACACATGACACAAATGAGACTTGAAGACACTTGAATAAGATGATCTCTACATTCTACTCTCCCATATCTTTTGTCTTTATTTCTTGTAGTATATTGCTTATATTTTACAACACTTATAATAATTATAATTATAATCATTTAATTATAGAAACTATGTTAGTTTGTCTCAATCCTAAATATTAGGTAAATTGTTAATAGGAAACTTTTGCCCTTTTTTGGGATTTTTCTAGGGTTTTTTTTTTCGGACGTTTTCTTTTGAAATTTTTTGCTTATTTTTTGGGATTTTTTTTGCCTATATTTTGGGCGGTTTTTAATTTTCTTGGCCTTTTTTTGTGTTTCTTTTGAATTTTTTTAGCGTTTACTTTTGACGTTTTTTGCTTATTTTTTGGAATTTTTTTTTGCCTATTTTTTGGGACGATTTTTAATTTTCTTTGCCTTTTTTAGAGTTTTTTTTACGTCTTTTTTTGCAAGTTTCTTTACCTTTTTTTTTGGACAGTTTACAAACTTTTTTTTTCTTATTATGAAGAAAGGTTTTTTTTTACTTTATTATTAAAATAATAGTATATAACTAAAGGAAAGTTATGAAAAGACGATTTTGTCTAAAGTGAAGCCTTTTAATGAAGGGTAAAAAGTTTCAACAACATTTTTAAGAGTCTTCGTGCTTTTAATATATATATATATAGTATAGATAAGTAAACATCAAAGAAGGAAATTATTACAAACTAAACTTCTAAACTTGTTCTTCTCTTATTGAATTTGATTCATCAAAAAAACATGGAATGATGACTATTAAGCATTGATTGATCGGAAATTCCTATAAGAAGATGATTTTACTAATTCACCCTTTAAAAAACTTATTGGTAATTTTACAAACAATTGTGAACATTTTCAAAAAGAATTAATTGTAAGGGTAATATAGAAAAAAAAATTAATTAATGTTTTCTTGATTTAGTAAGGTGATCAACTAGTATGGGACAACTGTATTTACTATAATGATCCAATAATATGAGATGAAAGAAATAATTAATTTTTCTTGATTTAATAAGTAGACAAGTAATTTGAAACATATATTTTTAGTAAAATGACCTGTTGGGAAAACACGGACTAACACAAAAAGTTATATGGTCAAAATAGTGGAAATAAAATTAGAAAATAATCACACCAAGAATTTTACGTGGAAACCCTTCTAAATAAAGGAAAAACCACGGGTCAAGAGTAGCAACTGATATTACTATAGCAAGAAATTTTTACACTGTGTAGTCACGAGTACAACACTCAAAGTAACTACTACACACTCAAAAGGAATAACACTCTTTTGATTTACCACCTTACTAAAAATATCGCTCACACTCTATTTTTCTTCAAAGACTATTTTCTTGTATAGTCTATGGTATACCTCACTTTGCTCTCAAAATAATTTTTCTCTCTATCTTGGTGTGTTTAACAAATGAGCAAGAATGCTCTATTTATAGGAAAAATTTCTACCTATTGATGTCATCAATGACATCAATAAGGAGTAACAATTCAAAATGACAAATGCTAACATTTGCTCAAAGTCTATGGTCACAACCAAAATGTCCACTTGCTGCCTATCATTTAATTCAACTCTTGCAGCAATTTCTTTTTCAACATTTGCTGCCTCAACTTCCTTTTAGTTTATCTATAATGGGTATGGACCATACAAATCTCCCCCTCCAGACCCATTCACCGAAAGGAGGTATCTCTATTTTCTTTAGAGAGAGCTCATACCAACAAGTTCTTTACATAACTCAAACTTGTCTTTCGATATCGTCTTGGTCAGGATATCTGCAGGATTTTCACTTGTGTGAATCTTTTTAACGTGAAATGATTCACTCTCCATTTCCTCACGAATCCAATGATATCTGACATCGATGTGTTTTGTCCTTGCATGGTACATGGAGTTCTTGCTCAAGTCTATTGCACTCTCACTGTCACAATAGACAACATACTCCATCTGTTGCAATCCAAGTTCTTGAAGAAATCGCTTGAGCCATATCATCTCCTTGCCGGCTTCAGTAGCCGCAATATACTCAGCTTCAGTTGTAGATAGTGCAACACACTTCTACAACTTCGACTGCCATGATATAGCTCCCCCTGAAAAAGTAAACAAATATCCAGTAGTGGATTTTCTGTTATCAATGTCACCTGCCATATCAGCATTTGTATAGCCCTTCAAGATAGGATTTGACTATCCAAAACACAAGCATTCATCTGAGCTTCCTCTAATATACCTGAGTATCCTCTTCACAGCTTCCCAATTCTCTTTTTTGGGATTATCGAGAAACCTGCTGACAACACCAACTGCGTGAGCAATATCGGGTCTAGTGCATACCATTGCATACATTAGACTTCCACCGACGGAGGAATATGAAACTTTGGCCATGCTCTCTTTTTCCTCCCTAGCTATAAGACACATTTTCTTGCTCAACTTCATATGACCAGCAAGAGGTGTGCTAACAGGCTTAGCACTCTTCATATTGAAGCGCTCCAGTACACGTTCAATGTACTTCTTCTATGACAAGTGAATCTTCCTTTCATCTCTAAGACGAGTAATTCTCATGCCCAAAATTTGTTTGGCATGACCCAAGTCTTTCATAGCAAAAGACTTATATAACCCTTTCTTTGACTCGTTAATCGTAGAAGTATTCTTGCCCACAATCAACATATCATCCACATACAGCAAGAGGATGATGAAATCATCATCGGAAAATTTTTGTACAAACACACAATGATCTGAGAAAGTCTTCTTATAGCCTTGCTCCCCCATAACAGATTCAAACTTCTTGTACCACTGTCTAGGAGCTTTCTTTAGGCCATAGAGACTCTTCCTGAGTTTGCACACAAAATTTTCTTTACCGTTTACTGTGAAGCCCTCAGATTGTTCCATATAAATTTTTTCTTCTAGGTCACCGTGAAGGAAAGTTGTCTTCACATCCATCTGCTCAATCTCTAAATCAAGACTAGCAGCCAAAACTAAAACTGTACGTATGGAGGACATTTTCACGGCAGAAGAAAATATTTCGTCAAAGTCAATACCCTTTCTTTGACCAAATCCCTTAACAACCAATCTAGCTTTGTATCTGGGCTTTAAGTTGTGTTTTTCAACTTTACCTTTGAACACCCACTTGTTCTTCAAAGCTCTCATGCCCTTGGGCAATTTCACCAACTCATAAGTGTGGTTCTCATGCAGAGACTTCATCTCATCTTGCATGGCTTCAATCCATTGATCCTTGTACTCATCTTCCATGGCCTCCTCATAGCATTCAGGTTCTCCCCCGTCAGTGAGTAACACATACTCATTGGGTGAGTAACGATAGGAAGGAACCCGCTGTCTTGTGGACCTTCTAAGCGAAATATTTGATTCATCCACAACTTCATGATCAGAAGGATCATCAATAACAACATCATTGTTATTATCAACATCAACGTGTTGATCCGAGACATGATTCTGGGTGTCAACATGGTCATCAAGCCCTACAACATCATGCATACTTGTGTGAGGAACTTCATCAAGATGAACTATGCCATCAAAATTTGAAGATTCTAGCTTCTCCGCTTTGTCAATATCTTCAATGGTTTGATTCTCCATGAAAATAATATCATGGCTTCTCACAAGTTTCTTCTCAGTTGGATCATATAGCCTGTAACCAAATTCATCAAGGCCATATCCAATAAAGATGCACTACCTTGCATTGGCATCTAACTTTGACCTCTCATCTTTCGGCACATGTACGAAAGCTTTGCAACCAACTACTCTCAAATAGTCATTGGAAACATCTATTCCATACCAAACTCTATTTGGAACGTCACTTTGCAAAGCAACAGTAGGAGACAGATTAATAAAATGTGCAGGGGTCAATAAAGCCTCACCCTAAAATGAGTTTAGCAACTTTGCTTCAGAAAGCAAACATCTAACTCTTTCCATCAAGGTCCTGTTCATTCTCTCAGCCAAACCATTAAGTTGAGGAGTCTTAGGAGGAGTCTTCTGGTGTCTAATACCTTGATGCTTGCAGTATTCGTCAAACGGACTACAATATTCACCACCGTTATCAGTACGAATACATTTCAGTTTCTTTCCAGTTTCTCTTTCAACTGAAGCCTAAAACTACTTGAAGACACCTAACACTTGGTCTTTAGTCTTCAATACATAGACCCAAAGTTTTATTGAGCATTCATCAATAAAGGTGACAAAGTATAGTGCACCACCCAATGTACATGCCCTCATTGGGCCGCATAAATCAGAGTGCACTAACTCAAGAAACTCTATCTTCCTTGAATGAGGGTTAGACTTGAAGGAAACTCTATATTGTTTTCCAGCCAAGCAGTGCTCACACTTTTCTAATTTTGCACTTTGAAAATCTGACAATAATTTCTTCTTGGCTAGAACATTAAGTCATTTCTCACTGATGTGGCTAAGCCTCTTGTACCATAATGTTGAAGAGTTATCACTCTCAATCACATTCACCATATCTGCACAAGTAGAAGCCGTAGTCCAATGTAGACCACGACGTTTGTTACCACGAGCCACAACCAAGGAACCTTTAATGAGATTTCACTTTCCATCACCGTTGGTACTAACATATCCTTCATCATCCAAAACACCAACAGAAATTAGGTGCAGACGAACATCAGGTTCATGTTTCACATTGTTCAAGACTAGTTTAGTTCCGACACTAGTTTTCAAACAAATTGTACCAATATCAACCACCCTTGATACAGCCTCATTACCCATACTCAAGGTTCCAAAATCACCAGGAGTATAGGAAGAGAAAAAATCCTTCCTTGATGTCACGTGAGATGTGGCACTAGTGTCCACAACCTAGCTTGACTCATCACAGGCAATATTTATCAAATTTGCATCAAGGGTTGTAACAAGATCTTCGGTGGTGACGGTGGCTAGGCAATTTTCATTGCCATCTTCTTTAGTTTCTTCTTTGTCTTTGTTTTCCCTCTTCAACTTTCGGCAAAACTTTTTTGTGTGCCTTTTCATGCCGCAACGATAGCACTCAATATCCATAAGTCTGCCTCTGGACTTGGTCCAATTATGTTCTCTATTTTGAGAACCACGAGTTTTGTTTCTCCCCCTGGAGCCGTTACCAGGACATCCGACGAAGAAAAACCTTGAGATTTTCATCTCATCTCTTCATTGAAGACACTACTCTTAGCAGAATCCATAGAGATCACACCATCCGGAGCAGAATTTGACAATGAAGTTTTAAATGTTTCCCAAGAGTCTGGTAGGGAACCAAGTAGAAGCAAGCCTTGAATTTCTTCATCAAACTTGATGCCCATAGTAAATAATTGGTTCATGATCCCTTGAAAATTATTCAGGTGATCTGTCATCGAAGAATTATCATGATACTTTAAACTCAACATCTGCTTAATTAAGAACATTTTGTTGTTTCCAGTCTTTCGAGCACACAAACTTTCAAGATGCTCCCAAAGGGTTCGAGCATGTGTCTTTCCAGAAATATGGTTCAACACATTATCATCAACCCACTGCCTAATGAATCCACAAACCTGTCTATGCAACGGATTCCACTCTTCATCTGTTTTATTATAAGGCTTTACAGTGGTAAAGACTGGTTTATAAAAATTATTGGCATAAAGCAGATCTTCCATTTTTCCCTTCCAAATGGCATAATTAACGCCATTCAAAGTAACCATTCTACTTGTGTTGGCTTCCATCGTTTTCCCCAAAAAATATAGCTATTGCAAAACCAAAGTAAATCATTTTTGATGTGGAAGTTCAGACTGTGCTGCAACCACAGAGCATACTCAGATAAAACATTAGCTCTGATACCAGATTGTTGGAAAAACACGAACTAACACAAAAATTTATATGGTTAAAATAGTGGAAATAAAATTAGAAAATAATCACACCAAGAATTTTACGTGGAAACCCTTCTAAATAAGGGAAAAACCACGGGCCAAGAGGAGCAACTTATATTACTATAGCAAGGAATGTTTACATTGTGTAGTCACGAGTGCAACACTCAAAGTAACTACTACATACTCAAAAGGAATAACACTCTTTTGATTTACCACCTTACTAAAAGTATCACTCACACTCTATTTTTCTTCATAGACTATTTTCTTGTATAGTCTATGGTATACCTCACTTTGCTCTCAAAATGATTTTTCTATCTATCTTGGTGTGTTTAACAAATGAGCAAGAATACTCTATTTATAGGAAAAATTTCTACCTATTGATGTCATCAATTACATCAATAAGGAGTAACAATTCAAAATGGCAATTGCTAGCATTTGCACAAAGTTTATGTTCACAACCAAAATGTCCACTTGCTGCCTATCATTTAATTCAACTCTTGCAGCAATTTCTTTTTCAACATTTGTTGCCTCAACTTCCTTTTAGTTTATCTATAAAGGGTATGGACCCTACATCACCAACTAATATGAAACGGAGGGAGTATATGGCTTGTTTTCCCAGACTCCAGAGTAACAATTGAATTTGTATAGCGTCTTCGGCTAAGGTCGACCAAACACATTGTAAACATGTTTTAATATTACCAATTTCAGAACAGTAAAAAGGTGTAATGCTGGTGGTGCCAATTTATTATTATTATTATTATTATTATTATTATAAACTCACTATTTTCATAAATTCCTATATACAAATTTCGATCTCAATATAAGGTAAACATGTTTTAATATTACCAATTTCAGAACAGTAAAAAGGTGTAATGTTGGTGGTGCCAATTTATTTTTATTATTACTATTATCATAATAATAAACTCACTATTTTCATAATCCTATATACAAATTTCGATCTCAATATAGGGATGCACATGCAAACTAGTAATATGTATATGGTAAAGATGTTTTTGTCTATTATATATGAATCTGAAATATCGTCTACAAAGTTAACAACAAAATCTATATTCACACCAATGCATGTTCAAGATCATCGGGAACTGGTCTTGGAATCTCGTATTCAGAATCGTCATAACACGTTTGTTCACTATCTTTTGATTCTTGTTTTCTGCTCACCCTTTTATAGCCAATCCAACTAATTAAGAAATTAAACTTTTGATCGCTCTTCACAATTTTGTTTACAATCCCTCTTGTCCTTGGTTTCTTAGGAATTGATGTAAAACAAAACCCTAGAGATTTAGTAATAGCTTCATCTTTTTTGTCAATTTCTTACGTGATTTACTTTGTTATTTCTGACACTTCATCATAAATAAACTGAATAGAGTATTAAAAGTTTAGTTAGTTTGATTATTGACCAAGTGGTCTTGAATCTCTTTTTAATGGTCTGATGAATCCTTATACTTGTATGCGTTTGTATCGTGGACACTTCTACTTAATCATTTGTCAACTGAACCCTTAAACTCATTACAACTTAGTATTTTAAATCCTTCTGATCATTGACCAAGCCTATGTGGCAACTTAATTATAGAGTTGAAACAAATGTGTGATTTCACGCATAGGCAGGGCATAAACATAGAATTTTTAGACTAAAATAATTAAAAGAAAAATAAAAATAAATAAAAAGACAAGAAAAAAATTAAAAATAATTTTTTTAACTTCTTCTTTTCCCCGGCCCTTCCCATCTCTATTTTCCTTTTGACATTCACCCTCCCCGTTCTACCCCCTTCTTCCCCAGCTAATCCTTCATTTCTCTCACTTTCTCACCTTTCCCACTCCTCTCCAGTTTCTTTTTCTCTTTCTTATTTTTCTCAACCTTTTTTCCCTCTAAAATTAAAAACGAAATGTGCAACATATAAGAACGATAATGAGCAATGAAAAAAAATTAGAAAATACATAAATCTGAAGCACTCAAAGTTGTTAGCAATTTCACTGTTCCATTTTTAAATATACTATTACATGTAGCTATGTAATCAAAGTGTTAAATATTTTTTATTTGTCTTTCTTTTCATTTTTATGGGGTTAGGTGACCAAGATACGATAGTTTTGAAGGGTAAAGAGTAATTATTAAATGTCTTTGTGAAATTAGATAGAGTGTGTTGTGTAAATTTGTGTATAAATATTAGGGCATATTGAAGTATTTTAATGGTGCTTGTTGGCATCAATGGAGAAAAGGGGTTTATAATGGTTGGTCAAGGAACAAGGAAGAATGTAGTGTAAAAGAAAAAGATTTTTTTAAAAAAAATTAATAATAAGTGATGTGTCATACACAATCTTATGAGGATGATGATGTGTTAAAAGACATAAATTCACCTCCGAACTTGTCTCAAAAAGTCAGTTACACACTTAAACTAATAAGGTGACTTATTACACACCTCTGCTACTAAATAGTGAATTTTTTTACCCCTTGAAACGTGTAGCACCACTCTCACAATGGGAGGTGTATCACACTTGCGCCACATCAATTCCATGTCACTGTCACATCAGATGCCATGTCAAATTTTGACTAAAATTTTCCATGTCATTCAATTGTTTCTTCTTCAATGAACGCCACCATGAAACCACTATCATTGCCGCCATATTACTACCAAATCTATATATTTCACCATGAAAATCAAAATACTCACCACAAATTTCACCACCTATGATCAAATCCACCATCGAAATCATACTATCACTATTATCCCCACAAAAATTATAAAGATCCACCACAAAATTTGACATCCATAAACAAATTCATCACCAAAACTACATCATCACCATCAAAAGGTACAAACCCACCACTAAATATCACTACCACCATTGTCAATATCGATTTTTTCTTCTCCACCACCTACAATTTCCGCTTCTTTGTCACCCCTCACCAAAAAATCCATCACTATATTTTATTTTTTAATTTAATCATCAATTTTATCAACCACCAACAAAGCCGAAGAGAAAAATCAAATATAATGAAAATGGTGAAATAGAATAAGCATTAAAATAGGATGTTATGAGGGGTGGGGGAGAGGATTTTGGTGGAGGTATATATAGTGGGCTGGATGGAAATTGGGTATGAAAAAATGATGAAAAATAAATAAAGAAAAAGAAGAAGACGGTTGCGGGTTGCCTGTGAAGAAGAAGAAGAAGAGGCGTGGGGTGGGGGATAGGGTGGTAGTAGAAAGAGGGTTTTAATTTATTTTTTTACTTTATTTAGTACCAAACACGCATTTCTTTTTTCTTTTTTTAAATTTTTGCCACGTTAATTTTAGGGGGTAAAAAAATTCATTTTTAAATAGTAAAGGTGTGTAATAGGTTGTCATGATAGTTTAAGCGTGTAACTGACTTTTCGAGACAAGTTCAAGTGTGAATTTATGCATTTTCCCTTATTTTTATTGGGCGTTTCAAGTTCATACAAAGCCAAATATGTTTTTAAATGATGAGTTTCATTGAATTTAAGGGTTCAGTTGATAAATAATTAAGTAAAAGAGTCCAGAATACAAACTCATACAAGTACAAGGATCCACTAGATCATTTCGCCTAATTCTAATATTAGATGGGGAAGCCAAAATCCTTTTTCATTTAGGAAAAGAAGAAAAGACGTTTTTTTTTCCTTTTTAGAATATGACAATCCTTATAAGATTGGGAAAGAGTATATTATTTACAATAACTAGGTAAATTACCCATGTTTCGCACGGGATTGAAATATTTTATTTAGCTTACATATGATCATTCGGTAATATTCATATTTTCAATACATACACTACATTGTCAAGAACATTTTTTCTTAAGGCAAAGCGTTCCTCCAAAATCTTAAAGTGCTATATTTTTTAATTTTTATTTTTGTTATACAAAAAGCTATGAGTCATAGAGAGATTTTAAGTATAAGAAAGAAGTCTTAAGAAAATCTCCATGGAAATAGTTGATCAGAAGTAACGAAATATTCTAAATTCCAAGAAGTTATAAAGAACAACATCATACATTAAAGAAGAGACCAAAAAGTCTTGAACAACAGCACTCCCAAGTAAAGTGGAACATCACTTCCATACAATAAAATAATTAACTAAATTCAAATGGAGGACCTTCGGCTCCTTTCTTATGAACCTCCGTCAATCTCTTTTTTATTATAGTATGCCGTATCATGTATATGTTAAAAAGGACCCTAAAATTATTAGTATCATAAAGGTTTTTCCTCATTGTCTCAGAATAGTCATTACTATTGCTTAGGTTTCATATCACCAGCCCCAACTTATTTGGAATTAAACCATAGTTATTGTTATGGTTATCGTATGCAGTTACAAAGATTTAATGCAATGATCAATCAAGCAGTAGCTGGCATCTAAAGGGAACTGTTCACAACTGGATATTCTAAACAAAAATTTTGATACATAACATATTAAAATATCACAGCATAATTTTGTGAGCACTTGAACTCACAAATATCCACAAATAATAATAAAGACGACCATACTTTCCTAACAATCAAGAAGAAAAAGGCATGTTGCTTAACATATTTTTCAAAAAGATAATATGACGGGCTGTATCCAAGTTTACAGTTCACAAATTTAATTGAAAGAAGCCAAAAGAAAGAGTTATCACTACAACAAAAATGATCTTTAATGGTAATGAATAGCTTAATTGCCGCTAAATATGTATTTTCAGAGGCAATTAGTACTCTCTATAAATGTCCCTAAAGTCTATAGCGACATTGAATCTAATGACAATTAGTTAATGTCAGTAAAGGCTCTAGCACTCTTCATTAATGTGCATATTTATTACCGATAAAAATTATTTTTGTTATAGTGTATTTTGGACATCTGTTAGTTTCAAGAAAACTTGATCTCTTATTATGCCCAAAAAGAAGAGAGAAAGAAAGATGACAAATTAGTCAACTTGCGATAAAAGAAGTGGACTAATTGTCTCTATACTAATATTATAGGAAGAGTGCAATGACATACAAAATGTTTGTACCTAAGATAAAACAATCAAAATAATATACTAATTGTGGCAAGCAAGAGAGCAATTTGTTTTGTTCTTTTAACAAACTTCACCATTAGTTCCGTATTAGTTATCATATATTTGTTGTTGTGTGCTATCAAATATATCACAACCCACAAGCAATTTTCACAAAAAGTATATGAAGAAACCTATAGAAAGGGATAGAAGAGAAGATCAATTTTCAATCATCCTTGCTGGATTTTTAAAAGAGTTCAAAAAAAGTCACCCAAACAACAAAAAGAAATTGCAATAGTTACATGAATCACTATGACTTACAGTAAAAGATTAAGTTTCATGAAATAGGAGGAAGAAAACTATGAGTAATGAAACACACTTCATAAGAAGCTTAATTAATGTATTTGAATTCGACTTCCCTTACCGGGAAAAACCAACAAATAATAGTGGCAGAAATAGAAGTTTTGTTTACTAAAGAACCAAATGTAATGAATTCAACCATTCCAGCAGTGTTATGAGTTGTGGACTGAGAGGTGAAAGAGTAGTAATGTCGCATTGCAATTGAAATTAATTTTCTTTGTTTTTTCTTTCTTCTTTTGGTGCCTTGGAATTAAGTGTTGGGTTTTAAAAGACGTGAATGAAAAATCAAGAGTTGTGACTTTTGTGAAAAGTTGTGACTTTTGTGAAGATTTGTGACTTTTGTGAAGAGTTGTGACTTTTCTAAATAATTATGACTTTTTCGTAAGATTGTTACTTTTAAGAAGTGTTAACTAAGAATCATGATCTGTGAGGGCGCCACATAGGAGGGTCGGCTGTTGTAAACATGCACAACGTTTATGAAGAGCGACGAGAGTGGTAAAACAATGAACCGGAGAAGCGACTGTCGAAAGCTGAAGCGGCGTTCCTATTGCAGAGGGGAAGGACAGTTTTGGAAATAAATAAATAAAAAGAGAATCCTTGCTTCTGGTGGCGCCACGTCACCAGCTTGAGGGTTCTCTTTTATATATATATATATGATATATGATATGATAAGCAAAATAAATAAATCTATAGACTATAATGTTTGAAAGAATAATTTAACCTCTTTTAAGCTTTTCGATTATGAGGGAACTATGTACAATACCCATTCACAGAAAATCTACTGAATTTGGCACACAACATTTTGGTGTTTCGACGAGCAACAATGAAATATATCGTAAAAAGTTGAAATTTGTTTGGCAATGGGTAATTTTTTCTTGTTTTTTCGGAATTGTATTCCAAAATCATGTTTGGACATGAATTGTTACACTTCTCAGCCCAAATTTTACTAGAATATTTCAAACTTCAAAAAACTCCAAATAATTGTTTTTTCACATTTTTCACTCCGAATCACTCACATCTCCATCAACAGTTCAAACGAAATCAGGCGTGATGATGGGGCAACTTTATCGTCTCCAGCTATGCAGCATTGACCAACAGAGCCTCGTCGTCCAAGGGGCAGTCTCCGATCATCTCCAGCTTACAAAGGCTTTGACAAACGGAGAGCACACACGTAGTGGAGGTACAGAGAGTATCTCTAACTTGTTAGCATGGGCCTTGATGTAATGAAACAAGCAATGAGGCGAGAGAGGGAAAACCGTCCCAAACCCTTACAGTGGTGGACAATGGCCCCAAAACCATTATCGAGCAGTATAAAAAGGGTTAGGTAATCAGGAGTTTGAGGCTAGAGTAAACACAAATGAAATCGGATCAAGCTAGGACGGTTCCTTGCAATAGTAACCAGGGCGGCATTTGTCATTTGGTGGCACAAGTATAGAAGCAAGTGGAGCCAGCTGAGATAGCTACAAGGCCTCGCTCTGTCAAGGATACATTCAGTTCTTGCGCATAAGGAGATACCCTAATTAAGTTCTTCAAGGTCCTTACAATAGTAGCTATCTCCTCAAGACCGATATCTTCAATATAATCTAGCACCTGCAGTCACATTCAGATGCAAAGAAAAAAAAATCACCTCTAAGGACAGAAGTTTGAAAAATATTGGGGAAAGTTTGCTTTTGCAACTAGACGACATGCTCATGAAGGTAGATGATTAATAACCATGATAGTTTTTCTATTTTATTACAAACACAGTTACTTAATGAGTTTCAAACTTATCAACACGCAAATCTATAACAAAGTGAAACTCAAGCTAGAACTTACCCCCAGCCGCCACAATTTGTAAGAATGCCTGATCATCTTGCCAAGATCAGGGATTTCAAATGGTAGCATGGCTTTAATTTAAATACGTGAGTCTATAGTGGAACAGATGTATAAGCGGAACCCAAAACTTGGAAACAACATAATTTCTCTTCATTAATGGACTTAAAGTTGCCACCTGCAGAAATGAAGCCACGATTAAAATGGGAATCTATTCAAAATTGGAAAAGAAATAACTAGGATGCATGATTTAACCTACAACAAAGATGAGATAGCACATCCTGTATTCACATAGGATTTATAAAACCACTTACTGTTGCAAATGACGCCAAACCTATTTGAACATCTTGATCATTAGATACAGCAGCCTCTCAACTTAGAATGCTTATCGATGGTGATTCTTGGTGCACGTGCTTTATGCATCACAATTCAAACTCATTGCACGTGAATATCCCACTTCTCGATAACGGGACATTGTTCCGGCCAACGACCTAAAGCTCGTCCCCTCCCATTATAACTTCAACATATTCCTTATTTTTCATAGCAGAATCTATAAGTTGAGGGCTCTCTACAAGTTTGATAATTTTCAATGAACAAATATCCCCGAAACTTGGCGGAATCTCCTCAAGCATACGACATCTCCACAGTTCTAATTTCTTAAGCACGGGAAAGGATTCCTTTCCAACCTCCCACTTTAAAAGTGTCACTTCATCCAACTCCAAAAATTTGAGATTCTCAAAGGTGTCTTCCTCCCCCATGTTCCATTCTCCCCCCTGAATGATTGTGTTCTCAAGGGACAACCCTTCAAGGTTGGACAGTCTAGCTAATGTTGATAATGAATCGGGTGTCAGAGGAAACTTACCTAATGACAATACTTTCAAACTTGAAGGGAAGTGAAAATTACACAGCCAATTTGTCCCTACAGAGGGCTCACTGCCATTTGAATTTGAATTTTCAAATTCTACACTGAGGCATTCTAGTTCAGTTAGGAAATCCAATTTTGGGAACCAGAGTCGTTGTGTTGAACAATCCCGTGATTCCTTGAGAACGAATACAAGAATTCGAAGATTGGGAAACCTTTTAAAAATATTCTCTGTATCTTTCGAATAGGAAAGCACCAGGTTCTCTAAAGATCTCAAGTTCTCTAACTTTGTGTCCTCTGCTATCAGTATTGGTTCATCTGTATCCATATCAAAGAAAGAACAAGAAGTCATGTGCAGTATTCGCAACTTTACTAGATCCCAAATTCTCGGTAATAGTACCAAGGTTGATCCTTCGTTATACACCGAGAGGATTTCTAGATTCCGGAGGTTTGAGAAAGATGAAGGCAGAGATTTAACTTCTGTCCCAATTCTTAAGAACCTCAAATGAACCAACATACATATTTCATTCAGCAAAGAATCTTTCACCTTAAAAGTGTGATCCACTTTCAACACTCTAAGAAGCCTCAAGTGTCTTAGGTGACATGTATCAGAAAGACCGTCGTCAAGATTATCTCCATTTATCCTCAAAGAATACAAGTGTTTACCAGAATGCCTTTTCTTATTTGACCCGAACAGTATAAAATTTTCAAGGCCAAAGAACTCACTGTTACATTCGATGGTCACTATACGTGGCATCAAATCTAAAGAAGAAGATGGAGCACTTGAACTTATCCGTTCAAACAACTGTTCCTTTCTTGCTTTTATCAAACAAAAGTCATGCACAAGATCATGAAGTTGGCAAGTTGGGTACTCACCTATCTCATTGAAAATAATTACCAAGCTACTGGAAATTAAGTTATCCAAATAAACCTTCATCACTTCTTCCACACTCATCATCTCTTTCTGCTCCACAAGTCCTTCAGCATGCCATAAATCTATCAAAGTAGAAATTATCATTGCAGTGTCCTGCAATGTAAAGCAAGCACAACTTTACTGGATCTGGCAAATGGTCATAACTTAATTCTATAACCTTCATCACTTCCACTTCCCTGTTCCAAATAAAGGAATTCAAATTATTTCGAACTTCAAGCCACACTGTCTTTTTCTTTTCCCTCCCAGCAATGACTCCAGCAATCAGATCAGCCACCAAGGGAAGCCCTTTACAATTTTGGGCTATTTCTATTCCAACATCTAATAGTTCATCGGGGCAGCTCTCGTTTCAAAAGGCCCTTTTCTCTAATAACTCCCAACTTTCTTCTGGTCTTAGCAATCAAAGGTCAAGAGGATCAGTGTTGCGCTTTCCATGCAAAGCCACTTTCTTTTCTCGAGTAGTCAATATAATTCTACTTCCTTTCTCAACTTCTGGAAAAAGACTTGTTAACTCATCTCATTTTGAGGTATCCCACACGTCATCTAAAACAATAAGATACCTCTTTCCGTACGGTTGTTTCCATAGCTTATCAACAACATCAATATTCTCACTCAATTTTGAATCCGAGCCATTAACTTGATTAAAAATTATATTCAACAAATTCTTCTCGTCATATTCTTGGCCAACTGTGCACCATGCACGAAGGTCAAAATGACTAGAAATTGATTTATCATTGTATACTTTGTATGCCAAAGTAGTGCTACCTAAACCCGGCATGCCAGTGATCAAAATGACATCTAGATCTGCCGATCCACGGGTGAGCTTCTCAATTATCCAATTTGTCTCCTCCTCAAAACCTACAATTATTTTACCAGTCGGTGATGACTTGCTTTCAACTAGCTTCTTGGGAGAGTTTACAACAATGAGACCTCTGCTTTTGGGAATCTTCTCATGTAAATCGGAGACCTGTTCTTTGATAAGCTTGATCTTCTTTATGGTAATGGGAAGTGAGAAAATAAGATGTAAGAGACCATTATCTCGAACAATTATTTAATCAATGACATATTTTGCCTCATATGCCACATCTAAAACACGTGCCCACAGATCTTTATACCATTCCTGCTCAATATTCACGAAAAAAGATCTAACGGATTCTAGGTCTTCTTTCACCAACCTGATTTCTTCCTTTATTAAAGCAATTGAATAAGCATTGGAATCCAGCAAATCATCTAAGTGTCTGTGTAGCAGATGCATGAAGAGAGGCCCATCACTCATGGGGAAGCAACATTGAGATGAGTCAGGCACTGTCAGATAAACATGTTTGAGATCTTCCTTGAGGAGTTCAATATTTTCCAGCAAGTCTAGGGTTGCACGATTTGTTTCGTCAGTACTCTCTTTATTCCTTAATTTTTCTTCTAAGTCGCAAACAAGAGTTGATACCTCCTGTTGCTCCCAATTGCACACGCAAGTGTACGTAGCCGCAAAAGTAATAAATAGCTCTTTTAGAACCGGGTTGTCGTACCCAAGGGACTTATGATCAATGTATATCAATTCAATTAAATCTACAACTTAAAGAAAGTATTAACAATATGGTTTTGAATACTACTACCACGAACAATTTAAATAATAAACTAACTAACAAGGATAACTATAATTTCGGTGTTTTAATCAATTAAGGGACAATTCCAGGGCTGCAGCATGCTTTGGGTTTCATGTATCACATTTCATGCAAATAATCAATTTTAGTTATCGCATTACTGATTTACAGGGTTAATATTATGATCATGATCTCTCGACCTCTAATCGCCTACTCCAACTAGCTGTCTAACTACATCGTTGAGCGGGGATAGGCAGTCCTATTTATCGAGCATTTATATTTCATCCTGTTTCGTAACCAAGCTAGGTGTTCGTCTGGTCGTCACTCCTAAACATGAATCTAATCAAAGTTAGAACAAGCTCTTTACATTCTCTGGTCTATCTACCTCTTCATCTCTCGAGTCCAAAAATAGACAATAGATTTATTTCTATGGTGGCCTAGCATGAAATACTAAAACAAGAATGTAAAAGTAATGTATATGATAACCAATAATCAATTCAAAGAAATTTGATGTTCAACAATAACCCGTAGCTACAGCCCCAGAACAAGGGCGTTTAGCCACACATAATATTCATAAACTCAAAAATAATAAGTTTCATAAAATTCAAACCTAAAGAAGAAGTAGAGAATTGAACCCAAAGATGAATTGTAATCCCTTGCTCTTGATCACCAAAAAGTATAGCTCCCTCATAAATAATTATTTCTATGGACTATTTATAGATGTAGAAAACCCTGAATAAAATATTTGAGTCCAAAACAAAGTAGGAATCCAAAACCAAAAGGAATTGGATTTCCTCTGTGCCGCCGCCCAACCTTTCCATATATATAAATATTAATATAATATTCAATTTAATCCATTAAGCTGCCTGCTTGATTTTCCTTCTTCAATCTTTCATAATTAATTCATTTTAGCTCCAAACTTCTTCAACTTTGTACCAATTTAATCCTATAAATAAAATACACTATTTAGCACAATCCATAAAATTCATGCTAAAAAAGGACAAATATAAATAATAAATATGAGGCAATTAATGATAAGAAAATATATATTTGGCCTCAGATCAACACCCCACACTTAAACTTTTGTTCGTCCTCGAGCAAACATTAAAGCTCATCTCAAAAATCATACTAGGAAGCCATCACTTTGGTTGATACAAACAATTAGGCCATATTGAAATTTGAAAACATCAAGTACAATTCCCGCTCATTATGCAAGACATCCAAATAAACAACAAACCTCTAACCTCCTAACCTCAAGGAATGACTCTAAACTCGTCAAATTTAAGCTTGCTCACCTACTCTCATCAAAGAAAGTTAATAACATCACCTATCTATCATGAAACAAGTGCCCTCACAAGAAGAAATAGTCCACACACTCAATTCAAAAGATTGAATATAAATTAAGGACTTCACATTAAAGATCAAATCTCACACTCACAAAGAAAATTCACATGTATGCTCAAAGAACCATATGCTTGCCCATTATGTACATCTCCACTAATTAAGCATGCTTGAATAGAATCAAATAGGACTTTAACGGGTTGTAATGTAGGCTAAGGGACAGGTAGGAAAATTATATAATAGTGACTCACACTTCCCTAAGAACTTTGCATTTTTAGACTTCATCACCCATTATTTTCTTCTCTTTATTTTCAGTCCTCTCTTCAACAATTATTTCACAAGTAATTCTCATCATCTCAATAATGCTTCAATCATTTTTTTTCTTTCACAATAATATTTTTTTTTCTCAAAGAATTTTTTTTTCTTTTTTTCTTTTTCATGTCACATTCTTTCGAATAGGGCTTTTTTCACCACTTTGTAGCCATCATTGATTTCTTTTCATTCAACCATCCCTTTTCTTTTTCCAGATATAACAATTATAATCAGTCTATGCTACAGTGCTCAAGGAAGCAAGGTGCAAAAACTAGGGATTCAACAAAATAGTTAAGGGCAAAATAAGGCTACCAACAAAAGGCTACAGGCTCAAAAGGGCGAACTAGTGATATATTATCTAAAAAGGCTAAAATTTACAAGACAAATCAAAGAAAGCCTATTATCATCTCCTAAACTGAGCAACACTTTTTATTTCTCTTCAATAACATGCAGGGCAAGTTCTAGACTAAGATGCAAAACATGGAATAAACAAATTCTCACCACACATGGCACAAGTATCAATCAAGATGGATCAATTCCACTTCTAAGAGAGACAAGATCATAACAAACTACAAAATAAAATAAGCTATAAACAAAGTCACGACCATGAACCTTGGTGTCAAAGAGTCTGCAATTTCAATAGCAATCAAGCATTCACAAGAAAGTATTACTCAAAATTAGGCCTAAATAGCAAGTATCACACAACTCAAAAGGGTCTTTTCTTTTCTCTAAAAAAATAAAATAAAAAGTAAAAAATTTACTCCCTATCGGTTCAAAGGGACTATCCTCAGGAAAAGTACCGAAAACAAAAGCCGAGGAACCCACCTAAAAATACAAAAAGACTCGATAAAGCAGTAAAAACTAGGAATTCATTCCTCCACCCCACACTTAAAAAGATGCTATGTCCCCAAAGCATCAAATAAAATTTAAAACAAGGGTTAGGAAAACTCCCTGAGGCCTCTAGGCCTAGCTAGTAGCATGTTCTCTTAATTTTCATCAAGGATCGTCACCCCACCCTTAAGCTCAAACGTGCTCCTTAGCTCCAAATTTTGGATACTCAGACTTCTCCAAAACCTATAAAGACAAGACCAAAAGAAAAAATGACACTATAAAATTAAAAATAAAATAAAATAAGAAGCTACACTACCAATTGGGTTGCCTCCCAATAAGCGCCTAATTTAATGTCGCGGCACGACCTAATTAAGTTCACCACTTTGAACTTATGAATTGTACCCCTAACTTTGCATCAATTTTTCTGCTCCTCTCTAGGGGCGGTGGTATAAAGATAAAAGAACCAAGTAATAAATGTCGCATCTTGCACTTCTTGGCCCTTATGTGAGGAATGTCGTTTTGTCTACGTGGATTAGAAAACTTTAGGATGTCGGGGCCTTGTTCCTCATCTATAGTCAAGTGTTTTGAATGAGATCCAAGATGCCTCAACTCCAAAGCAACATTATTTACAACATTCTCACTTTTGTACTCTTTCTCAACATCGGCATTAAGGAATACGGTATAGTTGAATGATTGGAATTCCTCCTTTTGCTCCACTAGTTGGTCATCATCCACAACAATTGGTGATTGGGCATCAGACGTCTCAATATTTTTGTTCAAGTGAGCCTCCAGGTCAAGAATATCTGAGCCAAATTGATCTATTTCTTGTGTGCTCAACCCTTTCTTCTATCAGTTGGGTTGTTATGTATGTCAGACCATCACGGATAGACTCTTGACACTTTAGAAGTTGAATTTGTCCTTGTATCCAATATTGGCTCACTATCTCTGCTTCTTCACGACTTTCTCTTTGTTGGGATTCAATATCTTCCTCGATTTTAGCTAGGACTGCAATTTGCAATCCAATATCGTCAAGCGTAGCTTGCATTTCTCTGATTTTTGATTGCTCTTCCACGCATTCCAACATTTGTTCTGAGATTTTTAAATTAACTTTGTCCAGCATGTCCGCACATTCCATAAATGAATTCACATTGTGGACCTCTTGTTTTGCATTATCCATTGCATCACCCCTGCCAACATCACAAATAACAAAAGAATCATAATAGGGGTCTGGGGGAGGGGAGTAAGAGCTAAGACAACCATTCCAATGACCAAATTGACCACCACATATATGACATATAGGACAATCGATATCCAAGTGGGGTCCATTACAATAATTACAAGGATACTTATAAGAATACTCCTCACCCAATCATGGTTTATCCCAATAAGTCATATCAATAAGAGTACCAAAATTATTCAAAGGAAAAAAATTAGTTGTTCGGAAAAGAAAAAAAACAAAAAAAATAGAACAAAAAAAAATAATAAATAAATAAAAAGAAAAAGTATAACCTAGAAGAATAGTTAATTTCTAAGTCCCCGGCAGCGGCGCCAAAAACTTGTTGCTCCCAATTGCACACGCAAGTGTACGTAGTCGCAGAAGTAATAAATAGCTCTTTTAGAACCGGGTTGTCATACCCAAGGGACTTATGATCAATGTATATCAATTCAATTAAATCTACAACTTAAAGAAAGTATTAACAATATGGTTTTGAATACTACTACTACGAACAATTTAAATAATAAACTAACTAACAAGGATAACTATAATTTCGGTGTTTTAATCAATTAAGGGACAATTCCAGGACTGCGGCATGCTTTGCGTTTCATGTATCACATTTCATGCAAAGAATCAATTTTAGTTATCGCATTACTGATTTACAGGGTTAATATTATGATCATGATCTCTCGACCTCTAATCGCCCACTCCAACTAGCTGTCTAACTACATCGTTGAGCGGGGATAGACAGTCCTAATTGGCGAGCATTTATATTTCATCCTGTTTCGTAACCAAGCTAGGTGTTCGTCTGGTCGTCACTCCTAAACACGAATCTAATCAAAGTTAGAACAAGCTCTTTACATTCTCTGGTCTATCTACCTCTTCATCTCTCGAGTCCAAGAATAGACAATAGATTTATTTCTATGGTGGCCTAGCATGAAATACTAAAACAAGAATGTAAAAGTAATGTATATGATAACCAATAATCAATTCAAAGCAATTCAATGTTCAACAATAACCCGTAGCTACAGCCCCAGAATAAGGGCGTTTAGCCACACATAATATTCATAAACTCAAAAATAATAAGTTTCATAAAATTCAAACCTACTGTAAAACATGTTGATACAATGACCAAGTAAAATAAGATGAAAATTGAGGTATACTAATCTGAAATACATGTATATAAAGTCATGCAATATATGAAAATATATCATATTGTGGGGATACTAAAATCAACATAAACCATGTGAGCTACTACATGGAGTGCAGTGTACTGCTCCCACATTGAGATGAGAGTGTCCTACTTGCCAAGGTAATTAAGGACCATGATATCTGAGCTAAGGTGGATCTACTAGCTAATGTCTGTTCGAGACATAACCTATGAGGGTACAAAGTTGAGGGACTTAGGTAATCGACCCTAGTCCAACTCGTTGCTAAGTATACTCCCAACGAAATCATGCATGAATATGGAAATAGTAATAATTTGTATTACTAAATCATACTGATAATCTGAAAAAATTCTGAGTAGCTCATAAATCATGATAACTAAACATAATCTGAAAGTTACTTTATTCAAAAGCATCTTAATCATGATATATGTATATACCGAGAGATACTTTATTCAAAAGCATCATAATTCATGAAATATAATAATCTGAGACATGCATATGAAATAACATAATTAAGATCATAAAAATACTTGCATGCTATGAGTTCATTAAAATATCATTGAAAACATGTAATTATAATCAATTCATGCATTTTAAGATCAATCATGAAAAAGAAACTAGAATTCAATAAGAATTCATGAACATCATATAAACCCTAGTTTGGGGGAATTCATAATTTGAGAAATTGAGGTTTCTTTAGGACTCAATTGGTGTAGAAGAACCTATTGATAAAATTTTCACATACCTTAAATGAAATCCTAGGTTGAATCTTGGGTGGAAGGCTTGAAGCTTAAATCCCTTGTTCTTGCTTGAGGGAGAAGACTTGAGAGAGAAGAAATTGATTTTGGGTGAGTTATGAGAGAATGAGGGGTTTAGGGCTATTAAGAATCTTTTATTCTCACTTAGAATAGGCAAAAACAACGTAATTTTGGAATTAAAGGAGTGTGAAAAGACTAAAAAGCCCTTGATTAAAAACTGTTGGGAGGACTCTACGAGGACATCTACGGACCGTAAAACTTTCCACGGACTGTAGAACCTTGTCCGTAGAACTCAGGGGAATTTCCTTAGTTTCAGGACTTTCAACTATGAGACCATTTTATGGCTCTTACTTCCTTGTACGAAATGTACTGGTCGTTCATAGAACTTAGTCTAAAAAATATCTGAGGTTCTGAAGTTCGAAACCACGAGATCTACTTTACGGATAGTAGAAACTTCTACTACTCGTACTATGGCTCGTAAAAGTTAGCCTGGAGTTCTGAATCTCTAAGGTTTCAAGATTTGATCTACGAGGCCTATCCACGATCCATAAACACATTCACGATCTGTAATTTCTTTCGTCCCGTTCAAGTCAAATTTTCAAGTTCCAGAAGTTATTCCACGAGTTGGGCCTACGACCCGTAGAACCAATTACGATTCGTAAAACTCACTCATAATCCCTGACTTCATTTTTCTGATTTTTGAAGCCTCATCTACGAAATACTTTCACGACCCGTAATTCTTTTTACGATCCGTAAACTGCCTCCATAAAATCCAAAAATCTGCAGATTTCAGATTTTTCTGCCATCAAATTCTTGATCTGTACTGAGGGACTTCGAAGGTGTTACATTATTTGATGGCTTATTTTTTTTTATAGACACACCAAAAAAAAGGTATTATGATGAACGTTTTCAGATGTCAATTGACAGTGAAAGATTAAAGTTTTCTTGCTTTAACTTGCACTTAATAAAAAATGATTTGATATTAAAATCACTGGGACTTGTGGTATCGTATTATATATTTGTAGGTGATTAAACCTTTTCCAATGCATCCATGATTGACTATATCTACATTGCACTTCTTTAAATTGATCAATCACTTTGAAGTGCACAATCAATTGGTTGGAACTCATTGCATTCCTCCGGTCAGCAAGAGGTAAAAGTACTGATTCACCTTTGGTATAGAAAATGGCCAAAAGCCCCCCCAATCTATGGTCAGATTTCCAACTACACACTCATACTTCACGGGGGTCCTATTACCCCCCTGAACTATTTTAAAAGGAAATAAATTTCAACCTAAAATGACATAGTCACTCAAGTATATTGTGGTGTAACACACACACATGTCATGTCAATGCCACATAATAAATTAATTATTTTTCTCACTTTTTCTTTTCTTTTATTATATGTCAATTACAAACCCACCATTATCACCAAGAATATCACCATTATCAAACCCACTTGTCCTCCATTGACATTCCGGCAAGAGAAAAGACGATGAATTTTTCCGACAAGTAAAAGTCTCTATGGCCGATATCTTTGATTTAGAATTTTACTTATAAATGAAATTTAGTCCAATATAAATGAATATAGAACAAGGAAAGGAATAACCTACATAGAACATCAAGAAATTTTTATTTTATTACTTTGATCGGGGAAAGGAAATTTTTTTTTATTACTTTGATTGGGAAGTGATAACTAAATTTATTTAAAGGTGTTTTGATTATGGGTAAGAGAGGATTAATATGTAGAATTCCTGAAGAAATTCGAAGAAATTTGTGATGAAAAAAAATTAAGCAAAGGGTGAAGAAGAAGAAGAAGTATGTGGGGGTGAAGAAGAAGAAGAAGTGGTTGGGGTGGCGTGGGGTGGGGTGGAGGATATTATTTTTGATTTAATTAGAAAGAGAGAAAAATAAAAATAAAAATAAAAGCTTATTTTACTCTCTTTTCACTCTCTCAAAGAGAGTGAAATGCACTTTCTTAGCCAACTCAGCATTAAGAGTTTATTTATTTTCTTTTAAAATAGTTCAGGGGAGTGATAGGACACCCGTGAAATTAGAGTGTGTAGTTGAGATTTCGAGTATAGGTTGGAGGGGCTTTAGACCATTTTCTCCCTTTGGTATGATTATATAAAAAAAATTATAGTAAAGATCATTGAGGACTAATTTCTCTTTTTATTTTTAATTAAAACATAATTAGAAATTTGTCTATATAAGAGGTACTAGCTGTTCGAATTATCATAATTTTAAACTCAATAATGTCTTTCAATGATAAGTCTTTCTAGTCAATGTAAAATTATTAAAATTGTTCAAAATACAAAAAAATTAAATACATACACATATAAGTAGAAACTACCTTAAATAAATAAACAAATTAAGAACTATCACGTATATCTTAACGTGTCTCACCGGCATATATCTAAACTCGCCCGGTACCCAAATCGCCCCGTTGTCATCCGTATCTCTCGCCCAATTGGTCCATCTTTTGTCAGATATAAAAAAAAATAAAAAAATAAAAAAGGGAGAAAAAAAAGTTAGTCCCAAATATAAGGGTATATATTGTGAAACAAAATCAAAACAAGGCCAGAAGTTTCTCTGCAACTGATTCTCAATTCCGATTCTACAGAGGTATTCTCCTTTTCTTCTTCTCTCTGTATTCTCAACTCGGATTCCACACAGTTTCTCTATAGTTCTTGTAACAGTTGCGCTTATCAGCATTAGCAATCTGGCAGTTCAATTTTCTACTGATTTCGGGCTTCAATGGTGTAGATCTGAATACGATTGTTATATGACTTGTTTTGACCATTGTTCCTCTCAATTTAGTTCCGACCTTTCGTTTAAGTCAACTTGATTTTTCTTCTGATCTACCCTGTATGATTTTTTATGTAATGACGAATATACAGTTCCTGTTGAAGTGCTTTTAGGATAATAACTAGAGATTCTATCTGTTTTCACTGTTGCTGTGGTGGCGCGTGAAGGCTTGCTTCATGTTTATATGTTTCTGATCCAGATTTGAATTTCTGTTTTTTATTGTGTGGTTGTGGTCTATTTTGCTTAAGCTGTTTCTAATTGTGATCCGATGATTGAAATGAATAGTATTAGTAATTTTCTTACTAATACTTTATACTTTACAATTTGGATGGCATGGATCTTGTGGTTTACTTTGGAGTTTGAAAAGAATTTTTCGTCCACAATAAACTTTTAAAGATCCAATTTTTGTTTCTTTAATTCTTATGTAAAGAGTTTAATTGAAAAAAGAAAATGTTCAGCGTTATGGTTCCAATTTTTATTTGACTAGGAAAAAACACTTACAAGTCTTGGAATCCTGTTATTCAAGTTCTTTAATCCAATTGCATTAAGTTATAGGTCATGGACTGAATGGATCAACCAGTTGATCATTCACCCTCCATGTGTACTTGATATAAAGGTTTCATACTCTTAAATTCAAGAGACAAGTTTGAGAAAGAGAGAGAGGATGATAGTTTTTGTCTAGGATAGAACTGAGGTTCAGATGGAAATATAGTTAGAAAGTATACAAGCCTGAAGCCTCATGTTGGCATGACACAATGTGGATCCAGGTTTTTGGTGTTATGTTTTGAATCTGGCTTTCCAAGATTGGGTGGATTGGCTCTGAACAAAGAGAAGATGAAGAAGAGAAAGGATGAAAAGAAAACCTGGATGAATCCTCATCTTAGATTAAAAAATAGTTGCTTGAGTAGAATAGATTGTGTTATGCGAAGAGAATGATAATAGCTTTAGCTTTCCCTTCTTATTTACTATTTACCGCATGATCTCTTACCCTATTAGTTCCACGTTGATTATTCTAGATTGGTTAGGTTTGGAACTTGTAAATATTGGACTGCAAATTCTTAAATCATTTTAATAGGAGTGGAAAAATAGGTGATAAACTACAACAGTCAAGAACTGGTGCCAAAACACTATTAAGTTTCTTCTGCACACATACATATAAAATATACATGATATTCTACTCTTGGAATCTGATAGTGCTGTAGATTAACTGCTTGTGATTTTTCTATTTGGCTCAGAATGTTATTAAGCTTACGATGTTATTACTATCCAATTAACTGAATGGCCATTGCTTATAAATTTCGTCTTTACATAGTCATTCATAAGGTAACAAAGAAGAGACTTTTCTTTCTTGCTACAGTTTAATGCTTTGTAATTCATGTTATCTTCTAATAATCAGTTATGTCTCAAATGTTATCCAGAATCTTAGAGAGATACATTTCATTTGTCATTGCAGTTGTTTGAGTTTTATAGACGAGAATGGAATCTAGCAGGGGTGGCCAGAATGGAATTCAACTCCTTTTAGCTGCCGAGCAGGAAGCCCAACGCATCGTCAATGTTGCCAGGACTGGTAATTTCTTTTACCTCCTTTGGACATCCAGTTTTCTTACCTTTTGACCTGGATCTTTGTCGTTTAACTACACTATGACTTAGCAATTTAGTGGAAATATTGACCATTATACATGAGCTATTTTAAGTCTTATCTCCTTTGCTGCAAATTCCTAGCGCTATGATACTTTATGTCTCGATCATTTAGGCACTGTGAATGCTTCGGATTAGGTTTATAAAAGGGGCATGTGTGCTAACTTGAGTTTCATGTGCAGCTAAACAAGCTAGATTGAAGCAGGCCAAGGAGGAAGCTGAGAAGGAGATAGCTGAATTCCGTGCTTTCATGGAGGCTGAATTTCAGAGAAAGCTTGAACAGGTAACTAGGACACAAATCGTTTCTAGAAGATTCCATTCGCACAAGAATGGTATCAACTTGTATGTTTGCAGAAAATAATGACTTCTACCAGATCTTGTCCTCCTTTTAAATGCTTTGCATTTTACACTTGATCATAGCCAAAAGGATAAGAAAGGTATCACAGCGTTGCATTGTCAGCAAACCCATATTTATGTTTTCTTGTCCTCTATGGGGTCATTTGGTAGTGTATAAGAATAGTGCTGAATATGGTGTATTAGTAATGCTCATTAGGAATGTCGATATTAGTTATGGTTGCATTAGTTATGCTAAGATCATTTCTTATGTAGTGTTTGGTTTGGTGTATTAAAAGTAACATGTATTACATAATTTCTAAAAAACATATTTATTTACAAAATACCCTCCACAAATATGGTAGAAAGGATGTGGAAAATATTTTGAGGGACAATTGTGTATTTAGCCATGCTACTATATGCATTTTAAAACTCCTTGCATTACTAACATCATGAATTTCCATGTATTAGTTATCTTGAGATTATTTCTTATGCAGTGTTTGATTTGGTATATTAAAAATAACATGTATTGCATAATTTCAAAAAAAATATTTGTTTACAAAAATACCCTCCACAAATATGGTAGAAAGGATGTGAAAAATGTTTTGAGGGGCAACTGTGTATTTTACCATACTAATGCATGCATTAAAACCCCTTACATTACTAATATCATGAATTTCCATGTAGTAGTTATACATACCTTAATACCAAATAGAATGTATATACTTATACATAGGTTGAAAAAGTGTACCAAACAAGGTACTAGTAATACACAGCTAATGCATGCATTATTTTTTTCTAATGCACTCTACCAAACGACCCCTTTAGATCCTTAAATATGGTTTCTTTTCTTCTCTAGCATGTTTCTAAGTGGTGATGACAAAAGTCAGTCCAAATTTAATCCTCAATGGCTGACACTAACAATAGGCTCACTCAGAACTGCATCGATTTTCCAACTTCTCTGTCCTTGTGGGGGTGTGGGAGAAAGGAGATGTTTTGGGCAGTGGGTCTGACTTCTTTTCTCTATAATTGACTAAGCATGGTTCCCAATTTCTCTCATTTACAGACTAGTGGTGACTCAGGTGCTAATGTCAAACGTCTTGAGATTGAAACTAATGAAAAGATCGAGCACCTGAAGACTGAAGCATCAAGAGTCTCTGCTGATGTCGTCCAAATGCTTCTGAGGCACGTAACCACAGTGAAGAATTAAAATCTTCTATGGATGTAGTGGGTCACGCTTAATGTCATTTTGCGGATTTATGCTCCCCCATTTATGGTTCTCGTGCTTGATCAGTCCAATGAATGTTCACCATTTGTATCGTATGTTTGTTATCATTATTTATTGTCTTGCTCTGTTGAATAAAGTAACTCATTTGAGCTCCTTTCTACCTATGCTTTGTAAACTAAAGATCAGAAACCAAGGTTCAGCGTCTAGGCACGTCAGTTTCTTATGTATCTAGATGCCGAGGAGTTATGTAATGAACTTGTCTCTGCATGTATTGTGTTATATGAAGTGATGCAGCTGTAAACAGGAGTGTGATTCTTTCTATGATCTTGAGAAAGATTTTTCATTCTGTAATTACGGATCTACAATGTCTAGCATCAGACTGATACACTTCAAGAATGCAACATAGAGAGGTCTTGAAGAATTTGTACTGCAACTATACCACACGCAACTAGTCCTACGGAGACAAGGGCAGGTCTTGCTATTGATATTTTCGTTTCACTGTCCTTTCCTTCACTATTATGCATTGCCCATGCCATTGCTGGTGGTAGGATGCCATATAGCATTGTCATTCAGTGACCACCCTGCAAACATAACATTACAATGAAGCATTGATATCGAAAGGGTTTTCTAATTTTATTGAATGAAACATGAATTTAAACTCACTGCTATATCTGTAGCAGCAGAAAATGCATCTGGAATTGCTGTTGACAAAAGAAGAGGGGGAGCAATGGCAATTGCTGTAGCTGTGAAGCCTAGATTGTTTCTTATCCACCATTTTCTTATAAATAACTGACAATTTGAGCTCTGCTAGGTTTTAAATAAGATTAAAGTAGTTAGATAAGAGACACTAAATTGACCCTTTGGTTTGGGCTTGGGACTTTCATGTTGGAGGTCTCAAGTTCGAAACCTCTTGCTAACGAAAGCAAGGGTTTGCCTAGTGAGGGTTTACCTTCTCGGTCGAGCTCATCACACCTGGCTTGCCTAGTGCGGGTTACCTTTCTTGTGTGGTTTGCGAGCTATTGCACAGGAGCAGGGGCTTTACCCTGTGCGCACCCAAAAGGTAGCGGCTGCGGGTTTCCCTTGTCATAAAAAAAAAAGATACGAGACTAAATTTACACCAAGAAACCAAATGTTTCCTGTAAATCTAAACTTGTGGATACACGTGGTTGTAGGTCGTGGTTATTGAGTTGCTCTTTGAGAAACTTAGAAGAGTACCAATTAGAGATGTTCCCACAGCTAGAAGAGAGAATGCTTGTACCATATATGACACTCCACTCCATTTGACCCTGATAATGTATTGTCATTCCATATACATCTTATTAGCAGGTCAAAACACTCGTATCAAGTAATCGATCAAGAGTAAGTGTAAAATGACCTGAGGAGCAATTCAACTTGATCAACCTGGGATGAAAGGCCAAAGGCAATTGCATCCCAAACAAGCAATGCTATGAGTGGAACCAGACCACCAATCAACACGGAAGCTTTTATTCGTTTCAGATCACCTTCCAGGTAAGCACACAGAACTGCAACAATCACAAATTCGTGAGAATGAAAAAGAACGGAGAAAACACTCGTAAAAAAATTTGTTCTGTTTGTTCACCAGGAGCTAGATCATGGTAGACTAAAGAGAATATTAAGACGGGTATTGTTGATGGAACTTTTCCCCAATCACTGCTTCCTTTGTCTCCTGACCACCCTCCAAACATAATGATTAGAACCTCAATTGCCACGAGCAGTCCTGTTTGAACTTTTATTCAGATGACCCTTTTTTTCTTCATTAAACAAATTAAAACGAAAACATTCATCATA
Source organism: Solanum appendiculatum (assembly GCA_018342035.1). Lineage (NCBI taxonomy): Eukaryota > Viridiplantae > Streptophyta > Magnoliopsida > Solanales > Solanaceae > Solanum > Solanum appendiculatum. The sequence goes on from JAGDQO010000301.1 coordinate 184,756, forward strand.
GTTACCTATCATAAGAGCAGTGAGCCACTGGTTGACTTGATCAGTGGCTTTTGTCCCACCTACAGATACGAGAAGTGTGAAGAGGGAAGTGAAGAAAAAGCCTAAAACTGATTCCGGAAGATTGATCAAATGGCAGAGGATTTCACCGGACTTGGAAATATAAGCGATCATTGAAGTGTATCCTACGAAGACATAGGTTACTGTAGCCAAGGCTCCACCCCATTCTCCTAGTGTTTCTTCAGCCATTGTTCTAATCGAAATGATCTCTAGTTCACCGTCTTCAAATTTCACTTTGTTCTTTTTGAGTAACCCCACATTGATTTCAACTAGAACAAGTGCTTCAATTAGTAGAAATGCCCAACACATTGTTATAGCTAATGAACTTGGGATTATTCCCTGCAATTCACAAGATAAACCATGATGTAACATTGATCTGAAATCATCGTAATGGTTATATGTTTGTGCTTATTTCTTTTCACTAACATAACAATATAGAGGTTCGATTTCCATCAACGAATATACATCCATTTATAGAGGTTCACAATGGTCTAAAGCATGGTGGGAGCATTTACCTAGTACATCTGCTTCGGTGGAAGATAACAGGTACCGGTGAAAGACGCCATGTGCACACTAACTTAACAAAACACTTTTTAGGAGCTAAAGAAAAGAAACATACTTCCTCTGTCCAACAATAGTTGTCCACTATTAACTTGGCACACGCCTTAAGAACAATAAATAATAGGGTAATATTACTACATTACCCTTTAAATATATTAAATTTAATGATTTGGGTAATGTATTAGATATTTAATAGTAAGGGTAAACTAGACACAAAAGGGTAAATTATATCTTGATTTTTCAAACTGAACATGTATTGTCGGACAATTATTTTTAGCATAGTGGACAAGTAAAGATGGATAGAGGGAGTATATAGTTACCGCACGAGAAGTTTTTTGGGGAAGAGCAAGAATCCCAGAACCAATACTTGTTCCAATGATAAGTGCAACAGCACCAGCTACTGTTCCTTTTTTCTTGTAAATTCTGTGAGTCACTTCAGAACATATCATTTCCTCCCTTTGTTGCTGAAATTTTCAAAGAATTTGGTGCCCATTCTTGTCTACGTTGGCTTTGCTGATAATCAAAACTGTTCAGAATTTATGATTGAAAGATTATAGTGTTAGATAATCTATGCGAACTGAAGTTGAAGTGAGAGTTATAGCTAGAGAGATTAGAGTAGCATCATACATTCTGTATTTCAAGAAAATTGTCTTCTTTTCTTGATGCCATAATGATAATTTTGCCCATTGACAATGTGATCTTGATTCATAAGTTCTTGTGATCTTTCCATTAGTGAAGGAAGGTGAAGAGGCTAGGGAATGAATATCCATGAGCTAAATTCCCTACTATCTTGGAATAGGTAGAATCTTTGAAACTTTGAGTTTTGTTGGTTGGTTGAAAAAGTTTGCAATCTTTGAGTTCATTGGGGCACATGGGGATGATGAGGTTCAAATTAACTTTGGGGCCACTAAAAAAGTTATTGTCACACAAGTTCCAAAATATCACCCTAAAGATCCCTTCTTCCCATAAAGCAAAAGATACTTACTACTACTCTCTCGTTTCCATTAAGTTGTCATGTATACTAAAAATAATTGTTCTCAAATACGTACTTTTCCTATTCACTTTTCCAAAATCGTTATTCCATTTACCTTTAATCCCTTTGTTCAAATTCAACTGTTTGATGAAATGATGACTTATCCTAAAAACACACAATTAACAATGTAAACTAATAATTTTAAAAAAACAAACATATATACTTTCTTTGTTAACTTTTACTTGTCACTTTTAACATATCAAGTAAAGAAAAAAAAATGTTTTTCCTTTAGTATTATTTACTTATTTTTCAAATAATTTTTCAAGACCTAATACTAAACATTAGGTAATATGATATTATAGTAAATACTCATATCAATCACTATTTCTACAAACTATAAGTCTCTAAACCTCACTCCCCAATAACGGCACCAAAATTTTGATGTCAACCAAACTACACCCTCAAATGGAAATAAAGTGCAACAAGGTTGGGGTCGAATCCCATAGAGAACGTGATGAGGGAACTTTATAATTTGCTAACGAATTAAAACTAGTAACTACTCCCTCCGTCCCATTTTATATGGCATCCTTTGACTTGGTACGGCGTTTAAGAAAAAAAGAAAGACTTTTGACACTTGTGGTCTAAAACAATCCTTAGATATTTGTGTTGTGAGATTCATTTCATTAATGGTAAAAGGAGAATTTTAAAATTAAAATATTTCTAATTATAGTAAAGTGATATTCTTTTTGGGCTTAAGTCATCTGCCGCCCCTTAAAGTTGTCCGCATAATTCATTTAGACACCTCAACTAAGGCTAGTACCTATTGAACACCTCTACCAGCCAAGATTTGTACCTATTAAACATTTTTTTCTGATATGGCAGAGTGTGTGTAATACATGCACGAGAAGTGCGTGAAAGACATCATTTAGTTAAAAAAAAAGATCTTCCTTTTTTTTAAATTTAAATTATCATCTCATGTTCTTCTTTGCCTCAACCACCACTGCCACCAACTTTCCGCCACCGCAATTCCGGCGTCACCACCATTAATGCTCATTCTCATTCTTTCTCGAGCTGCAGTCATTCTTCTTCTTCATACAACCTTATTTTTTATCAAATTTGTTCTCATCATATCAACACTTCTCCTTTCCATTCTTCTCCGATCATCTTCTTCCCCTTCTTTCACCACCCACCATCGACACCACCTCTTATATCCAAATCTATTGTCGTCAAAAATAAAATCAAATTGCATAAAAAAATAATTTCGACGGAACTCCATTTTTTCCGACGACACTAATACGAATTTGAAATTATTTTCTTCGAAATTGTTAAAGACTTTAAATCCTAAAGAACTCACAACATAGAAGAATAAAAAAGTATCAACAAATCCAAATTAATGTTTAGGAAAAGAGTGAGATTCGGCGAAATAGCAATTACAATATTGAAGCAAAATCAAGGAGAGGGGTAGGTGTGTGGGTGGAAAAAAAGCCTTATATAACTTCGAATTGGAAGGAAAAAAGGTGGAGTGAGAATGGTTATCGGAGTGTGCGTCGATTTTGTGTGTTCTGGCAAAGAAGAAAGGGGAACGGATGAATGTCGGGGGTGGGTGGGGTGTTCTGGGAAGAAGAAGAAAGGTTTTTTATTTGTTTATTTTATTTTTTTTGACTAAAAACATAGTTTTTATTTATTTTATTTTTTAATTTACCTTTTTAACTGTTATTATGGGCCCAATGCCACATGTCTCTTTTTGATTAGTTACTATGCCACGTCAGCCGCGAGTGTATGACATACTATCTTTATTTTTAGTTTATTGTTAAAATATTTTTGATAGGTATTTTTTTTAACTAAAAAAGGTGTTCAATTGGAACAAGCCTAAGATAAGGTGTCCAAGTGAAATATGCGGACAACTTTAAGTGGCTATAAATGACTTAAGCCTTCTTTTTGGGATGGACTAAATTGGAAAGAGTGTCACATAAAATGGGACACAACGAATACTATTTAAGTTGGGGGTTTTAAATGGGAAATTATTAACTAATTTATACTATTGAAGTTGTAATCAAGAATTATAGATGAATAAGAATTATGGTTCTTAGATATCAAAATTCAAAGAAATAATTTACTATCAACTCACTTAGGTGTACTTATTGTACAAAACTGATAAATTTATTACTCTTAAAGCCTCTCGGCCCAATTAAGAGAATATCACATTAAGTCTTTGTTAGCACTTGGATGTCGAATTTATTTGTTCATTCATCACATACATCAGATTAGCTATCCTATCTTGACCTCAAGTTATTAGATAGGGTTAGCAGCCCCAAATTCATTTTAATGATTCTTTTTTCTAATTTTTACTTTTTTGTCAAGCAAATCAAAATACACGTGAGTTCTTAATGTTGCAACTATTAAAAAATAGATCTTTACGAAAGAATCTTAATACACAATGATCACTTTCTCCATGGGATGGTTTTTATGTAAACAATTCATTATCATTATCCCTACTCTAAGTTCCATAACCCTAGTTATGAATTTAGCTATTTATAACTAGATGCAAATAATAATAAAAGTAATTTAACCAACTAAATCTTTAATTAATGCCGATCTTGTAAAAATATCTTGTTCACTTCACAATAATCTCCTATGAAAGTAGTAATTAATCCTAGAAAACTAAGAATAATGAAAACTCTATTCTGATGGTAATCCTAACTTCTAGTAATAATGTCTAACTCCTAAGGATAATCTCCTATGAAAGTAGTAATTAATCCTAGAAAACTAAGAAAAAGTAATAATATCTAACTCAACCCTAAAAATGTCTTCTTGATGAAATATTTCTAATAATTTGGTTGGAATCTTAATCCCAGTTAAAATCTACTTTAACTTGATCATTTCTGGTCTGACAAATAAGGCGGTCATGAAATGAGGCCTATTACAGAGACTAGGGGTCTGCGCTGCAGTATCTATCTCACCCTTCTATCTTCTTCTCCGTGCATCGCAAGTTTATCGCATGAATTTTTAGCTATGAAATCTCAGTTCTTAATAGGTGTGGTGTGAGGGCCATCGCGTAGTAGTCTATTTGGCGGTTGTGTTTTAGTCTGGGACACTTTATTTTGCATTCTAATCCATCTTTTGAGTTATTCCTTGCTATTTTTTAGCCCGAAATCAATCTAATCATATCTATTAGTTCATCACAATAATTATACATAAAACACATAGATATACGTAAGTTTATACTAAAAACTAAGCTAAATTATGGATAAAATACAATATTTGAATATGTAAATACACCTTAAATCAATGCCCAAATGGAGGTTTATTTCCTACCTTAAGGCATGAAAGATTATTTCTAAAGGTTATACTTATCATCTACTGTTGAAGAACCATTGCCTCTTCAGTCGGTTCATACAGTTAACAAATTTTTAGATGTGTTTCCAGATGAACTCCAAGGCTTCTTCCAGGGAGATTGACTTTGTTATTGATTTAATTCCTGATACTCAATCGATTTTTTTTCTCCTTACAGAATGACTTTTTGAGATGATGGGTGCACTATTACGAAAAAATGGATCTAAAATATAAATTTGTTCGATTTGATATTTAGGTTCTTATCACTAAAAATTATAAAATTATAGGTCTAAAATTAATTCTTATCTATTCAAATGGTATATATATATTTCGTACCAAAGGTATTGAGATCTGAACCCATTGATTGTATGTTATATCATTCAGTACTACTAGTTTTAGTATACAAATATAGTTTAATTATATAAAAAAATTTCCGTGCTGAAAAATTAGGAATTTCTAGTGTGACAAACTTGAAAATTTTGAAAGAGTAAAGTGCTACCAATAACCACTTATAGATGTGTTACCCAATTGTAGAAAGAAAAATAAAACAAGATAGATATAAGATTCAAATTTCTTACCTCACTTAGTGAGATGCACGCAATCATCATTGTATAATTATATGATACTTCGAGTGTAGGTTCACACACTTATATTTTAAATATTTTTTAAAAATATAACACTACTATATATGATTTCGGGAGGGGAACATGGGTTCACGTGAATCAGATGATTCCCTCCTACATACGCCCCTGCTAGTACATTGTCGTGCAATGCACCATTATTGTTTGTTCGTAAGAAAAATGGTTCATTGAGAATATATATAAATTACTAGTTGTTGAATAAGGTTACAATCAAGAATAAATATTTTCTTTCGAGGATTGATGATCTATTTGATCAATTACAAGGTTCCAAGTGTTTCTTGAAGATTGATTTAAGGTTGGGATATCAACAACTAAGAGTTAAGGATCGAGACATTTCAAATATAGCTTTCAGAATAAGATACAACCATTTTGAGTTTCTTGTAATGTCATTTATATTAGGCTTACTAATGCCCCAACAACTTTTATGTGCTTAATGAATCGGGTCTTCAAGTCGTTCTTAACATATTTGTGATTGTGTCCATAGATGATAGTACGATGCGGTCCAGAGCAGAGCATGAGGATCATTTGTGAGCAGTATTTCAGACACTCTAGGATCGTCAATTGTATATGAAATTCTCCAAATGTGAGTTCTAGTTGAGTTCGGTGGCATGTCATGGCCATGTAATCTCTGACGAGGTTATTAAAGTTGATGGCCAAAAAATTGAAGTTATGAAGAATTAGTCAAGGCCCATAAATCCTTTGGAGGTTCATAGTTTCTTGGGCCTAATAGGTTACTACCGGAGGTTTGTAAAGGGATTTTCTTCTATTTTGTTGTGCCATTGACGAAGTTAACTCACAAAACGGCCAAGTTTCAGTGATCAAAGGCATGCAAGCAAAGCTTCCAGGAGTTACTAGATAGGCTTATATCAACGTTTGTTTTAACTCATCCAAAAGGTATAAAGGGTATGTTTTTAGTTGTGAGGCTTCGAGTATTGTTATACATTATGTTCTGATGCAACACAGTCAGGTTATTGCATATGCCTCAAGACATCTAAGGAAGCACAAATAGAATTACCTGATGCATGACCTTGAGCTAGAAGCTTTGGTATTTGCCCTGAATATGTGGCGTTATTACTTGTATGGAGTTTGTATTGATATATTCACAGATCATAAGAGTCTTAACTCTTGAGTATATTTTTAAGCTGTGAGAACTAAATTTGAGGTAAACAATATTACTCTAGATGTTGAAAAACTATGATGTTGATATCTTATACCATCCCGACCAAGCTAATATGGAGGTCGACGCTCTTAGTCGCAAATCTATGGGTAGTTTGAATCTCTTGGAAGCTATTAAGTTGGACATGACTAAACAATTACATCAATTAGTTAGCTTAAGGGTTTTATCGCTAGAGTTAGTTGCATAATCCAAAATACGGCGGAATCGTCGCTCATAACAAAAGTAAAGGAGATGAAGTATTATGATTCAAAAATATTGGAATTGAAAGAGGGATTCCCGCAATAAAAAACCCACTATTGGGACTTAAAAAGATAGAGTTCTCGAGTATCGAGACCAATTGTGTGTACAGAATGTGGGAAAGCTTTGGGAAATAAAAATGGTGGAAGTCCATCATTCGTGGTATTCAATTCACCCAAGAGAGACAAAGATGTATCATGAACTCAAGGAGGTCTATTTGTGGAATTAAATGAAAAAAATATTGCAGAGTTTGTGGTTTAATGTTGAATTGTCAATATGTAAATATAAAGCACTAGAAGCCCGGAGGACTAGCTCAGAGCATATAGATTACAAGAGAATAATTTACGTAAATCACTTCTTTTAGATTAAATATTATCCTTTTTGGGGTACTTTTTTATTACGGTCTAATGTTTATCAACAAATTATAAGTTCTTTCTCCTTACCATTAATCAGCAACTCAGCACTACAACAAAACCACCGCCCTGACACCAATGCTGCTCATCTCAATAAATTTTACCATCTTAATCGCAATTGCTTCATCTTTGATAAGTGCCCATCTGCAAAGATTTAGACAATATATTTCCATAAAAACAAAAACAAAATGATATCTCGATATTCATTCTCATTCAAACACACATAACTTGCAACCTATAAGAATTGTCATTTATTTTGTGGAGCGGTGATTGTTCATGTCGAAAACAAAGTAATAGTGTGTATTAAAATTGTATAAATATAAACGATAGTTATAATACAATTCTAATTCGATATTATACATTACTATAAATTCGATTGTCATTATTCCAAAACAAATATAATACATTTCTAACAATGTAAACTAATTTAAATAGTACCGTAATATTTGAAATTCACATATAATACTTATAATATATTTGTATTAAAAATGTTTTAGTTATATATTAGGTGAAGTTCTGAAAAATTGTATTAAAGTTGTATCAAAACTATATTAAATATAAACAACCGGTGATCTGGTGGTGATTTACTGAAAAAAAGAGGTGAAGCTTTGAAAATCTGTATTCAAGTTGTATTAAAATTGTAAAAATATAAACAATAGTTATAATACAATTCGCATTCAATATTATACATTACTATAAATTCGATAGTCATTATTCCAGAACAAATATAATACATTTCTAACAATGTAAACTAAATTAAATAGTACCTGAATGTTTGAAATTCACATATAATACTCATAATATATTTGTATTAAAAATGTTTTAGTTATATATTAGGTGAAGCTATGAAAAATTGTATTAAAGTTATATCAAAACTATATTAAATATAAACAATTGGTGGTCTGGTGGTGGTGATTTACCGAAAAAGAAGAGGTGAAGCCCTAAAAAAATTGTACTAAAATTGTATAAATATAAACAATAGTTATAATACAATTTGAATACAATATTATACATTACTATAAATTCGATAGTTATTATTCCCGAACAAATATAATACATTTTTAACAATGTAAACTAATTTAAATAGTACCAGAATGTTTGAAATTCACATATAATACTTATAATATATTTGTATTAAAAATATTTTAGCTATATATTTACCATGTGCATTGAAACATGCCTATAATATCCTATATATAGGAAAATATTCAATTCAAAATGTATTACAATTGTTGTATATATTTTTCTCTTATTAGCGATGCTAAAAATGTATTATATCTAAAAACACGACCAGTTTAGTTATGCGGAAAGAGGGAACTAGCAGTGATAGTGGCGTTGTTTGTTGATGCTATATGTGGTAAGAAAAGTAAGGCTAACATGTGTAAGAGTAAAAGATATGTTATAATTCGTAAATAATGTTATATAATATATTATTTATGTAAATTGGCCATTACAAAATGGAAATGTGAAGTGATTAATAGATTTCATCATTTGGACTACGGCAAATGATGTTCTTCAGCCATTATTCTTCACAAAAAAATGACACACACAAAATCAATGAGGGATTTAGCAGTTCTTTGGAATAAATCAACTAGTTAATTTATTAATAATGAGATCACAACCAACATAATTAGTAACCAAATCGTGTTTATCCTTGCAAGGGTAAGAGTAATTGGAATAAAAATATGAAAATAAGGAGACGATTAACCAAATCAAAATAATTAATAAAAAAAGGAAAGAGATTCTTATTATATTTTCCTACCGGTAGACAGTGAAAAATTGATCAAGAACGAAGATGATCGGAACAATTTTAGTAGAAAGCTAAACGGTTGATTCTCAAATGGTCAAACTACTATTTGGGTTGAGTGTAATTTTCTCTATGTTTGTTAAATAGTTTTCGCTTTCGATATATTTTTACCACAAAATAGAAGAGAAACACAAGTTTTGATGGGACAAGTGAGCCAACGAAATGCACAATGCTTTACAATATATCAATCTGACTTTTTCTTGAAGTAGTTGCTGTGAGCATGATTAGCTCTTTTATTTTCAATTGAATATCATTATCATACTCGGTTGAGGTTGTGGTTTACATGGACCTCAAGTTTAAACAAAGAATTGTATGACAATTGCTAACACAATAAATTTATTTCATTAAATTTGAAATATCATGAATTAACATATTCATACATATCACAATAACAATTTTACCTGGACTCAATAATCACAATTCTCTCAACTCCGAGTGAACGATAAGCAGGTGGGGAAGTACAAAGGTACAACATGAGGTTTTGTATGGAACAAGAACCTAAGATTGCCTAGTCCATGACACAAAACTTATACATTGCTGTAACTCTATAAAGAGACAAATAGGAGATATCTACCTCCTCTAAATAGTACCTCCTAAGGGTTGATAAAAAAGAACTATAAAAAAACCACAGTAAGTACACTATTCGGGAAGGAAAAGAAACTTCTCAAATTTGTAAGGAGAGGCAATTTAGCCAGTTGTTTCACAGTATAAAGCTGCTCAGCTCCGTTCAGAGGGTAACCTCAGCTGATTCAGGTGTCGATGACTGCAAAGGTTCCTGTAGTTCAGGATTGATTGGGAACATCATACATTGTGCATACTGAGCCATTAACTGATCGACAAGCACCAAGGCGACCATTGATTCAACCATTGGAACAGCTGTAGCATCACAACCATTAAACTATTGTCATTTTCAGGGTGGGGAAGGAAACAGAATAAGAATAAGAGCAGGCTTGGAAGTCGAACAGGATAGCAGATGTCCTTTTTCTGGTCATGTTTATCAGTAAGTTATAAAACTAAAGAATTTCAGCTTGCCCTAATAAATGATGGTGCTAAGTTGCCCAGATTCACAGGAAAGTCTAGATGGTTTTTATGACTAACTACCAAAACGGAAGAGTAACAGACAAGTATTATTTCAGAGACAAACCTCGGGGAACCACACAAGGATCATGGCGACCCCTAGCAATGAGTTCTGTTTCGTGTTTGTCTCTCGTCACAGTTTGCTGCTTCCTCTGCACGAGGATTCAAATGAGATAATTAAACTGCTTCTTAAATATAGTCCTGGATATAAATAATTGACCTAGTCAAATAAATGAGATATCAACTTATGAAATGACGTTTCTGCAAGAAAATGATAAACATGAAGTTCAGTTTCAAAAACATATTGTACTGTACTCCAAACAAATCACAAAGCAAAGGTGCTAGAGCAGTACAATTACATCATCCTACACCGCGAAGGACTAATAAGAAATAAGCGGATTGAAGACAGGGAGAGAGTTCTTACAGCAATAGTTGAAGTTGGCTTGAAACCTATTCTCATATTTATAACTTCTCCATTTGATATACCGCCCTGCAAATTAGAAGTTAGACAATTCAAAATTCTACTCCTGTCAATAGATTATAACCCTAAAAATACTCGACAAAGTGTACCTGGATTCCACCAGATCTGTTGGTTCTTGTCCTGATTCGGCCTTGCTCATCCATATAGAATTCGTCATTATGCTCGCTACCGGTCATGAATGTGCCTTTAATTCCACCAGAAGCAAATATTTCCATCAGAGAACGTAGCATTTAATGGTGTTTATAAGTTATTGAAATCGGTCAGAAGTACTTGGGGGTCATTTGCTTGCTGGTTAGGAAGGGAGTTATTCATGTATTAAAACTAAAATATCTAATACCATATTTGGTAGCATTTTAGTTGCTTTGTATTAAATTCAGCACACCAAGTAAGGGAGTTTGATAGGAGATGGAATAATTAATACAGGAATTAGCAATACATTGATAAAATAACTAAAATGACAAATTTTCTTAAATTTATGGCTTTGATTGCAACGCTTTCACATGCCAACTGACAACTATATTTATCATGCATCTTAAACAAACATTTTATTTTTAAAATTATATAATGTTATTAATTTCTAATACAACAAACCAAATATCCAAAGAAATAATTCATGCATTGTAATCTCTACATAACTATTACTTTCATTATTTATTACTACATAACCAAACCCTACAAAACTAATCCCTGCATAACTCTAACAAGCAACCAAACAACCCCTTAAAATTAATGATTTAGAACTGATACGCCAACCAATGATGCGATCCCACCAACCCAAAGTTCAATTGACAGTGAATAAAATACAAAATGTCGGTAATACCTTTGTCTGCCTCCCCCTATGGCCAGAGCAGCAACCAACACACTCTAGGCAGCCTAGACCTAACTTGAATACAGCATGCTTTGAGGACCCAAAACACTGTTTAAAGTCACAATTACCTACTTCAAGCCTAATAGCATTATCCTTCTTTTTCGGCTGACAATCATAAAAGCCATTTCACTATAACCTAGCCATCATTCAAAAACACAAGTCTTTAAGATGCTTGTCTGCATCTTTTGTCAAACAACATCTTAAGCTTGAGTGTACAGAAACTACTGAATTTCTATAGGAGTCAGTGGCCCATGTCATATACTCAGAGCAGAGAACTTTCTGTGACAAAAGTCCATAATTGGACATTTTGACAGCAACAGCTAAATGATTACTACTGTCCTACTAGTTTTATAATACTCCATCCGTCCCATTTTATGTGGCACCCTTTCCTCTTTAGTCCACCCCAAAAAAAATGTCACCTTACTATAATTAGAAACAATTTAACTTTAAAATACCCCTTTTACCCTTAATGAAATGATTTTCAACCACACAAATATTTAAGAATTGTTTTAGTGCCCGTTTGGATTAATTTACTTTTAGATGCTTTTGACTTTTAGTTTTTTAGTTTTGGAGGTGTTTGGAAATGTTATAAAGTGTTTTTAAGCAACCACTTTTAGGCCAAAAAAGTTTTAAAATAAGTCAAAAGTCAAAAGTAGGGTACCATCTACTTTTGACTTAAAAGTTACTTTTTATAAGCCCGGCCTGTTGTTCCAAAAGTCCTCCTTTTTTTCTTAAACACCATGCAAGTCAAATGGTGCCACATAAAATGGGACGGCGGGAGTATATTTCTTGAAGGAATTCAAGTTAGTTGAAAAAAATCACCCATTTTAAGAACATCTTGAGAAATGTTTATCTGCTTAGGACTAGCTATGCTCATGGAGAATGCATTAGAAAAAACATACCAAGGCCTTCAGTGATAAAGTTACGCTACGTCTCGTAAAAACAGTAAAGTAAAGATGATGTACCTGCGAAGCCACTTCCAAACTCAAAACCCTTTGTTGCAGGTAATGACATGCAAGCTTTAGCTAGCTCAGCTTCAAGTTTATCAAAAACTGGTGTACCAAGACCCTAGTAAACATTAACAAACTCTCAGGCACGTATTTTACAATTTGAGATGAAATTTTATGTTAGTTACCAAAGAGGTGCAGATATACATATCACACTTACAAGTTACAAACACAGAGAGATAGCTTACCCGTGGGAGATTTCTAACAATGCAAGTTACAACACCACCAACAGAGTCCCCTCTCACTCGTACAGCATCAATAGCAGCAATCATCTTCTCTGCATATTCTGGATCCGGGCATCGGACAATATTGCTTTCTATCTGGTATCACAGATAATTACCAGAAACAATTACAAGTTTCATCAGCATGAAAGACATCAAAAAATCGAGTAGATCAGACATGCTGGAGAAAAATCTCAGTTAACTGGGAAGCTCATAACAAAATTACTTTTGATGAACTATGATAGCCACTTATGTTTGTATTGATGAGTGGGCAGTTAGTCCAATACTGCTCTGTTTGTAAAGATACATTTTTGGTCATGAATGAAAATCTGCAGTTTACTGGAAAAAAGATTATGATAGCCACAAACTAGAAGCACAAAAGGTCTCTTCAATTTTTTGCCTACTAAGCCAGAAATCTGATGCTCTTGATGTGCTAAAAGCAGTCTGTATCAGCCAAAGATAGTTTCCACCACAGGCACAAACCTATACCATTATCACATTGGCAGCTTCTACAATCTCACTCAGCTACTGACTGGATCAGAAATCATTTATATTCTTGTATATTACTTTAATGTAGCCTTGATTAACCAAAAAGAGGTTAGAAAACAAACTTTGCCAAGTCCCAGCCTAGACAAACCATCTTGAGTCTCTACAAACTCATGAGATTAAATGAAAACTCGTCAAATTAGTCAAACAAAAATGTCCTTTCACTGGACAAGAAGTAGAGTCTCCTCTTTCTTTACCACCAGGATTGCTGTCAAACAGAGGGAAACAAGACTGGATCCTATGAGGAAAAAACGTTCCCTCTTCCCCAAGGAAAAGCTTTGATGAAATGTGGATGATTAGGAGTTAATATTTCATTTGAGTTCAATATAGTGAGAAAACTTATGGCAAGGAGATATGAGTGTCGCACTCTAAAGAGAATAATAAATAAAACACAAAACATCATTGATCAGAGTTACCCATGGCGTCTAATTGTGAATGCAACCAACTTAAATCAAGAGATCGTCCACTCAACCTTTCAGTTCGAAGTTTAATGAGTGAAATTATTTTCAGGCATCAAATAAAATGATATCCAACAGGCAAGTTCACCCTTCCCTTACAGCCAACACAGATGCAAACATCTTTAGATCTTTAACTCCCAAATAAGGAAGCAAAAATGGAAAGATCTAGGGAAAACCAAAGGACATATTCATATGGGATGATATTATTTTTTTTTAAGGATAAAGGACATTTATTTGGGATTATAATAGTTAAAAGGAGTGCCTAAATGGACTACAGCTAGAAATGTTATTTAAACTTAATGCCTTCAGAATTCTCATAGTGAGACTCAGACACTTACTTCCATCTCTATACTTAGCAGAATGGAGTAAGCTAGTCAGAGAATCACTGTTCGAAACACTTAGCATGTATTAAACAGTAAATTCAACGTTACTGATTAGTTTGTGTAAATGAAATATGTACAAGGTTAAGAGACAACAAATTTTCCGTTAGTTAACTGATTTCAACACTTTTTTGTTAGTTGAATGACTTTACTAACTTATTTATTGCAATTAGAAGAACGCCCAACTGTATTCTGAAGTCACTCCAAACATCTATGAGAATTTTGTACCCCTAGAAATACTACACTATAATTGAGAATCAATCTAAGAGACAACATTTCATGTATACTACGACAATGGTGTTTAAAATGAAAAAAGATGGAGGAATCCAATATGATAATTTGAAACACACCCGTTTGGCCATGTGAACTTGGAAAACACCCAAAACCCTGTTTTCACTTTCAGTTCACTGTATTTTTCTTTTTCAAATTTTACCCTAAATTTTTTATTTATTTAAAACGACCCCCATTTAAATTATATTTCATGTTTAATTCATATTTCATGATTTTTAGGAAAAGTACATTCAAACAACCAAATATTATTATTATGACCAAACATAATTCCATCTTCAACTTCAAAAATTCCAAATAAATTGAAAAGATAATATTTGTAATAGTATGTAGTAGCTCGTATGTGGGATTTAATCTATGATATTATATGACTACTTATCTTAAGATTTTACTCTTTTAGAGCATATTTGATTGTATTATATAATATTTGTAATAGTATGTAGTAGCTTGTATATGGGATTTAATCTATGATATTATATGACTACCTATTTTGAGATATTACTCTTTTAGAACATATTTGATTGCATGTACCAGTTAAATTAGTCAAGTTGGGTGATTTTGCTAGTTTTTAGAAATTGGGGATATATGCCATATGTACAAAAAGGCACATTCAAATTCTACATATTCTTTGCAAAATTCTATATATTCTTTGCAAAAAGTATGGTCAAACACAACTGCAACTTCAAAAACTCCAAATGAAATGAAAAATATTGGTTTTCATGGACAAATACCCACATAGTATCTCTTTCTTTTCCTTATACAAAAAAATGATAAAATATAACATAGTCACTTAAAAAATGGAACTGTGGATTAAAAAAGATTGATAAATAATATATCAAATTTGTTTCTTCCAGAGCCTAAAAAGTTTCGCAACTGAAACCAACTGTTACATGATGGTTTCGACACTATTCTACAACCTGCCACAGCATGAATTAATTCTTCATCTTTCTTATTTTCAGTAAGAATATAGAACTGAAATACATTTCTGATGTGACATATACCTGCTCTAGAGTCACAGTCTGATGATCAATCAAATCCTCAGGAAGTACAACTTGGTGAACTTGAGAAACATAAGCAAGAACCTGCAGTATGGAATATAAGTGCTAAAAGCTAAGTTCTTCCCAGTAAAGAAAGGCGATTCTGCCAAATATTTAATGGGTTATTAATCCCAAAAGTTAGCTGAAACTAAAGGTTCTGAATCTTTAGTTTGAGAAGAAAAGGGATTTGGGGAAGGTTTGAATGCATTGAAATGCCTCTAATATCACCACTGTGGAGCTTTGTAATTTCCAAATGAGCGCCAGAAGGAGGTTTCACACATCACTTTGATATAATAGTAAATACAGCTAAATTTCAGCTATGGGATCTTAAACCAACTGAGTAACATACCTCAGCTCCAGAATAGAGTTTGAGAATTTTCTTAGCAACTGCTCCAGCAGCAACTCTCCCAATGGTCTCTCTTGCTGATGATCTACCACCTCCCTACATGAAGATGACGGTAATAAGAACTTGAGAAACAATAAGAGCTAGGACTAAAAAAAAAACTAAACATAAAGGATATCTAAAGATATTTATCATTAGATTTATCATAAAATTACCTGTACAGATCTCACTCCATACTTGAAGTCATAAGTGGCATCTGCATGAGATGGCCTGTAAGCAAGCGACATTTCACTGTAGTCCTGGTAATCCAACACAAAACAATTAATCCAATAAGTATGGGAGAACGGAAAATTCAGCTTCAATTGGCAAAAGCTCAAATACAATTAACATACAAAATATAATCAGAGCAGGCTAAAAATTTGCTTTTTCACTCCAAATAATTCTTGGATTTATCAGGTCATTCTGCGAAATTCACATACTTTATGTTTCAACTTGAAGTAGTTATAATTTAAGCACAAGTAAGTCCACATAGCATTTGCATATCCTTTTGACTCTCATGTCCCAAATTCCACCACTGAATGAACGCAACAGACACTTGCCTCATCCCCATGATGTCTCTCCATTGTGCCCACAAAAAAATTAATTTGATGAATCAAGAATAGGAATGACTCATCTACGAACATTGTCAGCTAAAAGAAATTGCCAAGCAAGATGAACCTAAACTTAGCTTGGATGTTGTGCTCATCCCGATGAAGTAACGCATACCAAAGCAACAAACTGACAATGAGTTAAAAACAGAGTAGTGAAATCTACAATCATTTTAAGAGCTATCTTTCCTGGTTCACTTTTCTTGTGCTATTTGACACACAGAAAGCCTCAAGAAGGTAAAGACCATACTTACATTTCCTCTCTGATCAGTGTTAGGTACTTCAACCTTGATTGGGGATCCAGTAGTCAGCCCTGCAGTGAATGAGTGCCCGATTCTGAGTTCAAAAGAATTATAAACACCAATGGCAGAAAACAAACTAGATCAGAAAACTAACCATCTGCAGTGCCTGATGATATTTTGCAAGTGTCAGTCTCTTTCCTAGGTGTGGTAATCCGGCTTTGACCTGGCCTCCTAGATAACAAAGTTTTTTAAACAATTTAAGATGAGCCAAAAATAATGAAACCTTAGTAATCCCAAAGACTACTCGTTCAATTGCCTTTTTCTAGATATGACAGTCAAAATGTCAAAAGCTTATCCTGGTATCTGATGTTGCTATCAATACAGTGTTGGTGACATTAATTCCATAGAAAAATAGCTGGAGACAAGGAAGGAAATACCTCCTGTCAAGATCCACCTGCATATCAGATTCAGAAAGTGGGAGACGGGGGGGACATCCATCAATAATACAACCAACTCCACCACCATGAGATTCTCCAAAAGTTGTAACGCGGAAGTAATTTCCAAATGTACTACCAGCAGCCTGTATCTCTGCAGGTACACAAGCAGAGAGAATTAAGTTTATAACCAACTTTAACTCTATTTAGCAGCAAGCAAGTCAAGGAGTGCAAAGAATATTTAAGTTTGTCCCTCCACGTGGCAAAGGACAACAATTACCAAAGAATATTGGTATTACGTGTGTTTCCAAATGCACCATATTAACTTCCTTTAACAAGAATACTATTCTCAAGAGAATGTGAATAATATTCCAAATGCACCAAATAGCGCTTAAATAAGATAATCGACATACTTATACGCCTCTTTAAGGTCATTCAAGTGCAAGTCTTTAGCAAGAACGCACATAATTTCCAATTCATTATTTCCCAGGACTAGAAAATTTCAGCTGAAAAGCAATACAAACAGAGAGAACCTTTCCCCTGAACCTGATCATTTTTCACTTTACCCTCTCTTTTAGTTTCTTGTTTCTGGAACGACTAAACTAAATAAATGAATACAAGAAAATCTGGTGTGAAATAAGGCAGAGCACAACTATTAGTCAGACCAGGACCATAATAATTCATTCAACAAGATGGTTAGAATAGAAGTGCCCATACAATTATAAGTGAAAAACTCTATTTTCTGAGAGCATAAACCCAAAGCTTGCATCCTAACCTTACCACTTCACATAGTTCATAGGTAAATAAAGGCTAGATATGTGTGAGTATTAAATGGGTAATATGACACTACCTTGACTCAGGAATTACTTCAGTTCAAACGACTGAGAAATAGGGTCTACCATATCTAAGAAGAGACAGTTATTAGAATCAAAATCCTTTTCCTTGAGTTCTATTCTGTGTGCAGATTGAGGTAAGTAAAATAAATAGATATACATATAAACGAGTTTCTGCTTTTCATAAAATTATGATTATTTTTCTCATTTACTCGATCAACAAGAACGACAAGATTAATCAAGTTAACATTTTCAGCCTCATAACTAAGAATATAAAAGTCAATGTAAATCATAAATTCATATCAACAACATTTTCTAAACAAGGAAAACGATTCTTAGCTCAAGTTATGGTCTTACATACAAAAACCCAGGCAGAAATACAATCATAACTAAACCGAAGCATAACTGCAACATAAATAATCTTGTACACATAAATCAAGCTTACTGCTTTGGATGAAAAATAGCAAAGAAAGGGATAAATCAATCAAATTAACCAAATATCTAAGCAAAACAAATAATACTAATAAATCTACTTCAATTTATCAAGATCAGCAACTGAAAGAAATACGGTAAACACCTTAACTTGATTCATAAATTTTCAAATTGAATCGGAAATTTCTGTACCTAGACGTTTGGGGTGTGATGGACGAGATGGGACATGAAAGTTGGAAGATGAGAGCTTAGAAGGTAGCTGAAGAGATCCAAGACGAGAGGATCCGATATCGGAGGACGACGGAGCTCCGAGAAATTGTTTGGTAGGTACAAAAGACGCCATTCTTCGTCGCCCTTTCGACCTCTCCTTTGCTTATTTGAAAAAAATTGGTGGGTGAAATTGGTTATGTGTGTGTGTATGTATATGTAGAAATTGTAGGTGTATATATTGTTTGGTAGTCAATGGCTGCTATGCGATTTTGGGTAGGTGAGATAGCAATGGTGGTGTTGGGTGAAGCTGGGGTCCTCTTAGTCTTTGCTACCTACTTATTCAACGTCACCTATGCCAATTTTGGTGCTACTAGTACTACCAAGGCAGGTTTGAGTCACTTTGGTTACGAAATTATTTGTGAAACTTTCCAGTGCGAATTCAAATTTAGTTGGGCTTCACGGTAAGTAGTGGACATCGGGTAGGAAATCAAAAAAAAATAATATAAACTAGTCTTCTTTTTTAATGCTAGTACACAAGAAAAAATCAAAGTTTTGCTATGAAACAAGGTTAAAGGAGTCTTTTGACCAACCCAAATGGCTATGTACCAATGATCTAGGACTAGGATATTTCAAGAGGGACAGATTTCTACACTATTGAAATAGTAAATGCCACTCGTGAAGACCTTCCCCTGCAAATGTTGACGCTACTTGTATGCAAAATTTTGGCTACTATTATGTTGAGGAGTGGTTTCAAACCTGGCTTCAGTTTGGGTAAGAACCTCAATAGTATTGTCGAGCCGATTCAAATTTCAAAGAAGAATTGCAAGTACGGTCTAGGTTATGACCCTATAAGGAGGATGAATCTAAGAAAAGAACCAAGGTGAAGAGCGATCAAGCTTCGCCTAAAAGAGTTTGTCGAGACGTCAAATATCCGAGAGGCCGATCCAAGAGAATAGTTGAACAACAAGACTCCGTCACCGCTCCTAATTCCTCTTTAGGGTTGTTCAAAACCAAATCGAAATAGATAATTTGAATCGAAAAAAGTTATTGGTTTATTGATAAATGATTATTGGTTTAGCACTTTCGCTAACGATTTTTATTTTTTTATTATTGAGTTATCGGTTTTTAACGGTTTGAGATTTTTTCTTAACGGGTTAATCGATAACTCGATAGTAAATTAAATAATTATATTTATATCATTTGGTATATAAAGTCCTTTACTTAGAGTTTAGTTTCATACTTTTATTTTTGGATGTCTCAAACTTTCGCTTATTCTACAATGTGACAGTTTTTGCTTTTGAGCAAGATGTACTTTGTCAACTCATGTGCATGGTTCATTTGGTTTGTCACCTTATTTCTAAGTGAATTTCAATGATTTTTTGGTTAAATCGATAGTCGAATTGGGTAAGAGTTCATTTTAAACTTGAAGGCCTATCAACTACATAGCTAGAGTAGGATAGGATCGTACAGACTTTTCGGGCGACTCCTCACTACCTCAAGAAGGCTTATTGGAAGGATCCATAGTTATAGTTAGTATCCTATACCCCGACAAAGTATAGGATGACCCTTGCAACTTGGGTGAAACGTTGTATCATCGCTAGGCTCATAGTGATGGTTGACGGTTAGAGAAACTCTCCACGGAGTAAAATGTTTTATTTGTGATATTGCTTTTATTGCATATCTTATTGTAAAATACAAATGATTTTTACTACTTGTTCATATATTGTTTTACTTGATATGTATTCAGTCATCAGTTTAGTTATTGTTTTATTCAGTCATATTACATACTCGTACATTCAATGTATTGATGTCATTCGACCTGCATCTTTTTATGATGCAAATACAGGTGTTTAGGATCATCAACAGGTGCTCTGTTGAGATCACTTAGCGTTTCTTGATAGCTTTGGGTGAGACCTCCTTGCTTTCGGAGGACTCCATTTTTATATCCTGTTTAGTAGTATTTGAGGTGTCGTGGGTCTTGTCCCGACACCTATCTTGAACAATAGAGGCTTCATAGATAAGCAGAGTTAGATGTTTTTTTCATGTTTTTTTCTCCGGATGATTTTATTGGAACTTATTCATGTTAAGTATTTCAAGACAGTGTTTCAAAACTTTTATTTAAATGATTTAAATGCTCATCTATTTAAGGCTTTCGCATATCATATTGAGTCTCATGTCTATAGTTAGCTAGGTCAAGGGTTCGCTTGGGGACCAACAATGATTCTGGAGTGCAAACCACGTCCAGGGTGTAGGCTCAGGGTATGACATTCCATAGATGGACACAATACCTGAAGACATCACAAAATATTTCAGTAATCATAACAAGTGAGACATTCATCAAACAACTTCAAAATCGTTAAAGAATATTGGTTACTTGTTTTTACACTTATTTCGTTGTCTCACAACTATCAACAATTGACAGCAAATTTTGATAGCTTTAGGGACTTTTATAATTCTTCAATTATTTATTTCAACAATTAATAATTTACTGATAATTATATTATTTTTCCTAACAACTAATCAGTTGACCAGTAACTGAATACAATTCTTGAATAACTGCAGTAGTTGTTGAGACAAATTCTGTAATTATTCGATAACTACAGATAGTTGTTGGGCAAGTACTTCTATATCTGACAGACATATTTAGTTATTTCTACAAACAACTTAAGCAGTTGCCCAGACAATTACCAAAGTTGTTGACTGAAACAATTAGACTGGATTCACTGAACATAGATGAAGAATCGATACAAAGTAATTTTTATACTTATCAATAATGCTTTTTTGAGCTAATTCCAAGCTCAAACAAAATAAATGCAATGCAAAAAAATTCAAACATATTTTGATATTCTTTTTTCACAATTTTTTGTTGATAGATCTTCTCGATAAAAACACATATTTTTAGAGATAAAGAAGAAGAGGAAAGGGATTGAGAAATATACCTACAGTAGTTGTACTTTAGGTGGTTGAAGAGGATTCCAATTGAAGACGATGAAGTTGAGAAAGAACGCACCTTTTCTTTTGGTCTATTTTAATAAAATTTTAGATATTTTGAGGTAAAAAAATATAGAGACAAAAGTGTAAAAGTTAAAAGTTTGAGACTATTGAGATTTTTTTTTGGGTTGGGGGAAGGGAAATGGAGAAATAATTACAATGTTGGAAATCGAACCCTCACCAATAAGGGTGATTGAGTAAAAGTTTAGATAGCCAACCAACTGAGCTACTAAGATTCCCCAATAAAAGATCTTTTAACCTATTAATATTTATTATTTATTTGACATTTCTACCAAATATTTAAGACTTGAAGGACTCCTACCTGATTAACGAAATTTTTTGTCATGTTAGAAGCACAACAAACAAAAGGTGTGTGAGGTTCCATTAGCTTTTTGATACATGAATAAGTGGCTCATTTGTCTACTTTTAAGCCTAGAATAAAAATAACAAAAAAGTGAGATAATATTTATTATTAATGTGAATCCCATTAGTAATAATAAATTTTGCTAAATAATTGTAAAATTATTGTCACGACCCGATATCTTAAGTCATGATGGAGCCTACAACCCCACCAGTAGGCCAACCAAAATCCTATCCCAGAACTTAACAGTAATGAGACTAAGGGTGGAAACTCACCTCAGCTAAGAGAAAACATAAACGAGAAGGCGGAACCGAAATCAAAACTACATATATACAATACACCTCCCAAAACATGAAAGTCTCAAGTACAGAACTACTAACAAGAGTACAAGTTCCAAAAGTGGACCACAGAAACAAAGTGTCTCGAAAGCAAGAGAAAAGTCAAAATATAAACATAGAAGGACACGGGTAATTCCAGAATGCCATGTGCTCTCCCTCGTCTCCTGAACAGACAGCTGCAGGCTCAAACTCAACGCTGAGAACTAGTGCTCTCACCTGCATCACGAAAACAGATGCAGAGTGTAGCATGAGTCCCAAAACAACAGGTACCCAGTAGGCATCATAGGCCGACTGAGCAAGAAAGGTAAAAACAGGAAGACGAGATAGAATCAAACACAACAGAGGTCACATAACCGGAATAGAATAAACGGAAAGCAAAGCTAAGAATAACACAACTAACCCAACTAGGCCTCCCATAAGACCCGCTAGGCACCCTCAAGCATAGACAACACAAGAACCCGAACGGACCCCTATAACCTCGGCAGGTACACAGAGAATCTACGCTATGGAAACAAGTGAACCTAACTCCAAAAGCCTTAACACCCATGGGCCTCGAACCCAATAAAGATAGCAGATGGGCCTCAAACCCAATCATCAGTCTCAAGCTGGAAATAACGGACTCTAACCGTGTAACGTCAGCCTAGGACTGAAAATGACGGCCTAAAACCATAAATAATACAACCTGGGACTCAAACTCAAACCGTCAGTCTCAAGCTGGAAATAACGAACTCTAACCACGTAACGTCAGTCTCGGATTGGAAATAACGACCTCGAATCGTAAATAATAGAACCTGGGCCTTGAACCCAAACCAGCAGTCTCAAGCTGAAAATAACAAACTCTAACAGCGTAAAGTCAGCCTCGGACTAGAAATAATGGCCTCTAACCGTAAATAATAGAACCTAGGCCTCGAATCCAAACCATCAATCTCAAGCTGGAAATAATGGACTCTAACCGTATAACGTCAGCCTCAGACTGGAAAATAACGGCCTCGAACCGTAAACAATAGAACCTGGGCCTCGAACCCAAATCATCAGTCTCAAGCTGGAAATAACGGACTCTAACCGTTAACGTCAGCCTCGGACTGGAAAATAACACCTCTCGCTCTATAGTCTCAAGCTGGAAATAACAGAATCTAACCGTGTAACATTAGCCTCGGACTGGAGCTAGCAGCCCTAGCTCAACAGTCTCAAGCTGGAAATAACGAACTCTAACCCTATAACGTCAGACTCGGACTGGAGCTAGCTGCCTCGAACCTAATCAAGCCACCACCAACCAGCTCCACACAAGGCTAGGCACCGCGGGACGCCCCCCACTAGGATATCAACCAAAGGCTTCCAGTCTAGCACAACCCAACCGTCAATCGGCGCAATAGCTAAATCTTCCGGCAGCACCCCAGAACCGCAGAGAGAGGAAGAGAAAGAATAGAAAATTCAGAAAGCCATGAATTCGCCTAAACTAAGGCCCATACAATCAGACCCAAGTCTGCTATACGAGTCTACAAGGATCTAGTCCATGCAAATCGACGTCGGATACATACTCAAGTCAACCAGGTGCATGGGACTAAGGCAGCAATACCCTAGCCTATTCTAAGGACGAAAATATCACCACAATCATCAAACACAAGAAAAGAACTAGAACCCACACATGCAACAATAGATAACCACCCAACAGATAACCCACAACAATTTATCAACACCCCACTCTAAAGCATGATACTAACCTCGAACAGTCCAAAAATCTACCCTAAATGAAGAAATCAGGGAAGAAGAACAGAAACTCTAGCTACCCAACCTGGATTCACATAAGTCTACAAGTAATGACGCATTCAAGCTCAATCCAGGAGGAAGGGAAGCTGTAACCTACCAGAAAACCGATCACGTGCGCTCCAAGTCACTCTGCCAGAGTTTTCCCCTTCCGAACGGCCTCTGACTGCTGCCACACTGTCAAAAATAGAGTCACAGCGTCAATACGGTCGTTTAAACACTAAAATCATCAAAATCGGAGACAGACCAATTTTGGAGTCAAAATCGGGAAATGTGGGACCCACTCCTGAATTTCTGGAATTGACTCCTTGAAGAGGTCCTAAATCTTCCCCCAATCTTGTGTTCCAAAACGGAGCACCTCTCGGGGCTCGGAATAGCACCATGCAACAACAAACCAAAATGCAAAACTTTACACAAAAAAGAGGTCATTGAGTGCTTTCGGATACAGGTTGAAGCATAAGCGATGGGAGATAATGAAAACATATGAACATTTGAATCATATTCTCTCCTATAATGCATCACCTTTGATGAGTGGGAGCTTACTGTCACACTGAAACACAGAATCTGAGAAAACTTCTAATTGCACAGTACGTAATCATGTGACAAGTTTGATGGCGGTCAGTCAATTATTCATCTACTGCAGCTACATGACTGGAGGTGGTTAGACATAGCACTATCTGCTAAGAGAGCGCACAAAGATTAAACGCATCTATCTGCCGAAATATCTGGAGGTCATTCAGGAACAAGCCAGAATGGCCATGATCGATATTGTTGGAGCTAATTATGCATAAAGTATTAATCAAAGCTCAATATCGCATAACCAAACTTTTTTTTGCCAAAATACTCATGGAACTAAGACCATCTCCAGTATCACCAGTATATACTACTATGCTTCTATTTTTGGCTACGTCTGAAGATGACTGCAAAGACCTAGCTAGATTTAAAAAGATCAAATTCAATTAGGAAATTATAAATCTGCATTCATCTAGCTAAGGAGAGTTTCTAGTAATCCTATTTGCTGTAGGGTGCAATCATTTTTAAAACTGTCCGAACCTAGTTTTAGCTGGTAATGTCTAACTAGCTTTCTGCAGAATCTTTGGATAGCTTGTCTTTCTCAATAGTCATTTTTCTTATGAACAATTTATCATTAATTTTAGTTTTTTCCCTTCTTCCTTTCATGGTATGTTTCTTTAGTCATTCCTGTCAATTTTCTACTGCTGAATGCTCCTCAAATGAGAGTCTTTCCATTATAGGTGAAATGGTCTGGTGGACCCTTGTACTTGTATCAATTTGTATTGTGGACCCTTCTACTTATCCCTTTGTCATCTGGACCCCTGAACCTATCCAAACGCAACATTTTAAATACCTCTGACCATTGACCAAACTTATGTGGCAATAAAATTGCTGAGTTGGAAAAGTGCGTGATATTCACGCGAATTAAGAGCGTGAACAGATACTTTTCATTAGAAATGTACATATAATCAGGAACTTTCTTTTTAAAAAAAGGAAAAATAAAAATATCCCTTTCCTCTTCTCATTTTCTGTGGAGAAAAAAACTTAGGTCGCGCCGCCGTAGGTCTCATCCTTCAAACATCAACTAACATACAAATTGAAAAGAAGAAGAAATTTTTCTCACTCTCAAATCAAAAATGGGTTATATGAAATCAAAAAGTAATAAATGTTCAAATCCATTTTTTGTTTGAACGTTCTCTGGACTGATTTATTTGTCTTCAAATAAAAAACGAGTTACAAGATTTGAGCTTTTAATTTGAAAATTCAAATTGGAAACTTCTCTCTAAAATTGAAAGCTCAAATCACAAAACTATACGAGCTGAATCGAGGAACCTGAGAACTCGGCTTCAGATCGGGACAACTGAGTCGAAGAACTCGATGATGGACTCATTGCTTGGGCTGTTACACGAAGATGACAAGAATGTATATATTACAGTACTCGATTTTAGCTCTTCGCCAGAGATCAAGGAGAAAAATATCAATGCCATTGCTAAAGGGTGGGAGATGGGTTTGGATTTTAGGGGGTGGGGCGCTAAAGGTGACCAGAAGATAAAGGGGATGGGGAAAGGAGATAGACGGAGAGAGAAAGAAAAAATTGTATTTTTTAAATATTATTTATTTATTTATTTTATATTTAATTTCTGATGTGTCATTAGAAAATGACATGGAATTCCACGTGTATTTGGTTGTATTTACACGCACTTGATCAAGTGAGAAAAGGGTTTAAAAATATAGTGTTTCATTGAGTTTAAGTATTCAGTTGACAAGGTCATAAGTAGAAGGGTGGAGTTTACAATCCGACTCAAGTATAAGGGTCTATCAGACCATTTTGACTCCATTATATAGAGAGTATAAAGATTACATATCCCTAAAGATCCGTCATTCCTATCCCTAAAGATCAGCTATTCTATTTCTACAAATCTGCTATTCAATCCCTCTAAATCTGCTTTGGTATCCCTCCAAATCAGCTATTCTATCTCAATAATTATTTCTCTGATTCTACTACAAATCTATATGATAATACTAATTTATAGCACTATATAAGTACATTAATATATACAATTATTTAGCTGTCCATCATGCTAACATCCCCCTCAAATTGATGTTGGTGGATCAAAAAGCATCAATTTGCCTACTAGAAACTGATGGCGTTGCCGTGCCATGGATTTTGTAAACGCATAAGCTATTTGAAGATCACTGGATACATGTGGAAGAGTAATGACTTCTTTATCTACAACTTCTCGTATATAATGACAATCTACTTCGATGTGTTTGGTCCTCTCATGACAAACTGGATTAGTAGAAATCTGAATAGCACTTGTATTGTCAATGTGGAGAGGAGTAGGATGAGATTGAGGAAATCCAATCTCAGCAAGTAATCCACGAAACGATATTCAGCCTCTGTTGAAGATTTTGACACACGATCTTGCATTTTACTCTTCCAAGATATCAATGACTCCAAGAAACATGCACCAACCAGTGACTAGACGATGAGTATCAGGACATCCCATCCAATCAGAATAACTAAAAGCAGTAAGACCAATAGAAGAACCACTTGGAAAGAACAATCCACAAGTAGATGTTCCTAGAAGATACCGAATGATGCGACGAACAACCACCAAGTGGAGATGACGGGGATCTTGCATAAATTGACTAACTTGTTGAACTGCAAAAGAGATATCAGGCCGAGTAATAGTAAGGTAGTTTAGACTCCTAACTAATTATCGAAATATCGTTAGATCAGGAAGAAGATCGCCTTCCTCACGACGATACTTCACATTCAATTCTAATGGAGTATCTACGGAGGAGGAATCTTGAAGACCAATCAGATCTTGAGTATATTTGTGTTGGTTTAGAAACACACCTGAAGCATCATTATGAACTTCCAAACCTAAGAAATATGTAAGAGTACCAAAATCTTTCATATGAAAAGAATCTTTAAGCTGCTATTGGTGGGTAGTGATTAATGAAGAATCGGTTCCTATGATAATAATGTCATCTACATACACCAAAAGAAGAACACAACCTGTAGATGTTTTTCGAAGAAACAAAGATGAGTCATATTTGCTCTGCTCAAAAGAAAACTGCAGCAAAGTAGACCCAAACTTATCAAACCAAGCTCTAGGAGCTTGTTTTAATCCATACAAAGAACGCTTCAACTTGCATACATCTGATGTAGGTTATTAGAACAAGCCAGGTGGAGGTTTCATATAAATATCTTCTTTAAGATCACCATGGAGAAAAGCATTTTTGACATACATTTGATAAAGAGACTAGTTTACTGAAGCAGCAATGGCAATAATAGTTCGCACCGTTGTCATTTTTGCTACAGGTGCAAAAGTCTCCTCATAGTCCACCCCATACTCTTGTTTGTTACCAAAAACAACCAATCGAGCTTTGTACCGATCAAGAGTTCCATCAGAATGAAGTTTGATTGAATAAACCCATTTACATCCAATTGGGCGGACATTTGAAGGACATGAAACAATGTCCCATGTGTCATTTTCTTTAAGAGCCAAAAGTTCTTCCTCAATTGCTTTCTGCCAACATTCATGCTTGGAAACTTGTGAGTAACAAGTTGGAACAGAAATGTTGGATAAAGTAGAGGAAAAGCCATACAAATTGGGAGTACGAGATACTCTGGTAGATTGCCGAGTAGGCTCAAGAGGACCAGATCTTGAAGAATCCTCAGATTCTAGTTGTGGTACCGTTTCAGGTGGCGCATCAGTAGTGTCAGGATGGGGTAAAGTTGCCCGACGTCGTTCATACACAAATCGAGGTTTGAACCTCTTAAAAGAAGATGATAAATCCTCAAAAGTAGGAAGAAGAGGAGAAGCAGAAGATGAATCTACAATAGTAGGAAAGAAATACTGGTTCTCAAAGAAAACAACATTTCTAGAAACAAGAAATTTGTGAGAACATGGATCATAGCAAATAAAACCTTTTTGCGATGTACTATAACCCATAAAAGCACATTTAGTAGACTGTACAGAAAGTTTATTGCGCTGCGAAGGAGGCAAATGCACAAAACAAACACAACCAAATGTATGAAAATCACTATAGTTAGGATTTTGGTGATAAAGACGGAAATATAGAGACTCAAGATTTAGCAATTTAGATGGCAGTCTATTAATTAAATAGACAGCATTAAACAAAGCTTCCACCCAGTAATTAGATGGTACAGAGGACTCAATCAATAAAGTACGAGTGACATCTAAAAGATGGCGATTTTTACGCTCAGCAACTCTATTTTGTTGTGGTGTATATTGGCAAGAGCGTTGTGAGACAATTCCTTTATCAAGCAAGAATTTTTTGAATTCACAAGACATATTCTCCACCAGAATCAGATCTTAATAATTTGATGCACGTAGAAAATTGAGTCTCAATGTAAGCCAAAAATGTCTTGAACATGGAAAATACCTTAGATTTGGATCGAAGAAAATACACCCATGTAAACTGACTATAATCATCTATGAATGTCACAAAGTATTTGAAATGAGCATGAGAAATAATTGGTGAAATGCCCCAAACATCACTATGAATGACATCAAAACACTTTGTAGCACGACTACCAAAATTAGGAAAATGAAGAGTTTTACTTTTGCTTAATTTACAAGTAGAACAATCAATGGAAGCAGCTGAAAATTGATTTTTATTTCCCAATAAACCAGAATTTGATAAATGAGACAACACAACAGAATTTGGATGTCCTAGACGCTTATGCCAAACCTCAATCTTACTAGCAATAGAAGTACAAGTAAAAGATAGAACACGAGGAACGGAAAAGTGTATAGGAAACAATCGTCCAACTTTAGGCCCCTTCGCAATTATATTCCCCGACACCTGATCCTGCACAAGACAACCATTACGAGAAAAATTCACATCACAATTGTTATCTACCAATTATCCAACTGAAATAAGACTAGTTGAGAGCTTTGGTGAAACAAAAACATTCTCGAAAGTTGGAGTAATGTCCCCAACCTTGGTAATTGGTAAATTACTACCATTGGCAATCTGTATTTATGATGGACCTTGATACTTACGAACATTTTTAAGGATGCTCATTGAGTTGGTCATATGATTGGAAGCACCTGAATCAACAATCCAAAAATTAGATGTAATATCAATACCTTGTAATCCTAATGCTGAAAAGGCTGACACGATCATTTGTTGTACCATTTCAGGAGTAAGAACTTGTCCTGAAGATGAGTTATCAATAGTGGAACCATTTATCCCAGCTTGAAAAGCATTGACCTTACGATTTTGAGGGCGCGTGGGACACTCTTTGATAATGTGTCCTTGTTGCTTACAATAATTACAGAACTTCTTGCTACAATTGCTAGCAATATGACCATATTCCTTGCAACTGTAGCATTGAGTTCTAGTCATATCCCTGCCCTTTCCTTTACCTTGAGCAACAAATGCAACAGTGACATCATTTTCTTTCTTGAAAGCATTTTGTGTGACAAGACGTTGCTTTTCACGAAGTAATTCCCTAAAACAAACATCCAAAGAGGGAGAGGGGTCACGATTCATCAAGTTAGAGCGAATACTCTCAAAGTCAGGGTGTGATTTCATCAAAAATTGGTCTCGCCTGCTTTGCTCATGAACTGTCAGAATCACAGATAGAGGTATTTTGGCATACACAATATCTGTAAATTCAGCCCATAAGTTTTGAAATCCAAAAAAATAATCCTAAACAGAAAGACCTCCTTGAGAGTAATTAACAATTTCATACTCTAATTGGAAGTGTCTTGTGCTATTATCTTGGTTGTAAACCTTTTGTAAGTAATCCCACATTGCCTTAGCTGTCTTGTACGACCTGAGATTAAGAACAATAAGAGGGTCAATTGACCCTAGAATCCATGTCATTACCTGAGCATTTTTAATCTTCCATTCACCTAGCTTTGTCGGATAAGTAGGAGCAGGATTGCTTTCAATCTATATGGCCCCATAGTTCTTTGCCAGTGACAAATAATTGAAACTGAAACTCCCAAGAAGAATAATTTTTTCCACGGAAGGATTCAAAGTGATGTGAATTCATGCTTTTGAATAGCTATGAAAACTACAAAGACTCAAGAAAGCAACCTAGAATGACCAAGAACAAAAGTCCTAGGTGGTAGGACTGATTGTCGATGAACAGTCAACAAAAACCAAGATTTTCAAATTTTTTTTAGAAGGAACCACAAATGACTCTATGAAACAAGACAGCCAAGAGAAGACTCTAATACCATGTCAATTTCCTGCTGAATGCTCCTCAAATGAGAGAGTCATTCCATTATATAGAGAGTATAAAAATTACATATACTTAAAGATCCGTCATTCCTATCCCCAAAGATCAGCTATTCTATCTCTACAAATCTGCTATTCAATCCCTCTAAATCTACTTTGGTATCCCTCCAAATCAGCTATTCTATCTCAATAATTATTTCTCTGATTCTACAACAAATCTATATGATAATACTAATTTATAGCACTATATAAGTACATTAATATATACAATTATTTAGCTGTCCATCATGCTAACAATTCCTACTCCAGAACTTTTGGGTGCTTTATATTTGCAATTTGCAAGTGTGAATTTTCTTTTATAGCTTGATGCATAAAAGTTGTCAATATTTTGTTCAATGCATTCAATAGAATGTTGGTAGACTTTACACTGCTTTCCTTATTAATTGCTATGCTTTCTTTATTATTTTCTTCTTCTTGTACTTGGGTTTGATGGACTTGAGCCGAGGATCTTCTGGAAACAGCCTCTCTATGTCCACGAGGTAGTGCTAAGGCCCTACATACACTCTACAGTACCTTATGTAAAAAAAAAAGGGTCTACATTCACTCTACGTTCCCCCAAACGGCCAAACCCCAACAAGTGGGACTTCACGGGGTATATTGTTGTTGTTTCTTTTTCTTTGTGCCGTAGTCATATTTATAGCCAAACTTCGTATAGTCATACTGATTACATTCTTATTGTTACGAAGCACCGTCACATTGGGTCACATACTTCTAATTTTTAATAGCCACAACCCCACAATATTCACCTTAGTGGATTAGATGTTCAAGTGTGGTACATTTCTTTGATTTCTTGTAATAATATCGGGACTCATCTTGGAGTTTCCTTCCCTGCAAGGTAAGTTTTTGTTGTTTTACCTATAAATTGCTTTGCGGAACGCCTAATTTTGCTCAATTCTGTATTTACCCTGTATGATTTCATCTAGGTTTCTTTTTTCTTAACCTTGTTTGTTGGTGATTTGTTATCTGTTTGGTCTGTCTAATCATTTTAGATTTGCCTGTTGCCTTGTAGTATTTACTAACGTTACCAATTGAACAACTTTTTATTTTATTTTCAGCCTCTTCTACAACAATAACTAAGTTTAGTGTTTCACTGAATGGGTGATGAGGTTAGAGTTGCAATAGGTGAGGTTGTGGAGATTTGTGTCAGTGATGAAGTTTTGCTTGGTTGTGGAAGTCAAGGGATCTGTTGTATGGGTTACTGATAGGATTTTGTTTGCAAAAGGATGTATTTGTTCAGGAGGTTGATGATAGGAATATAGTTGGAAAAAATAATATATTACCCACAGATTGTGCTCCAGTTGGTACGCAAGTTATGCACTTATTTCTAAAGTAAATGTGTTGTTAAATATGTGTAGGGAGATATTAAGTAGAAACCATCCTGTGTCGTGTATCCACAAATGTGTTATTCTTGATTATGAAAGGGAGAGTTATATATTATGGTAAAATTTTGGAGTCAATGAGGATTTTAATTTCCAGTGGCTAGTCTTCATGGAGTACATTCTGATCAAAATCTTGTAGGAAGGAGGTATTTCTTGTTGTGGGTGAACCTGGCCTGGATCAGGAATGTGATTTCCCCAAGGATCTGCACTTGCTGTTGAGGTGGAAGCATGTCATCTCCATGAGAAGGGTGTAGAACAAGTCAATAATGATGGAGCATCTCATGAGAGTGGTGTCAATACTATTGGAAGAGAGGACTTGTTATCTCTGGGGCTTATGAGCAAGGAGGTTGTTGGTCTACTTGATGATACAATGAAAGAAGACAACAGAACTGGTGTTGTTCCACCTCCAGGAAAGAAGTTTGTTTTGAATCGACTAGCTAGTGAAGGGCCACCAAATTTTTCAGAAGATCCTAATGATGTATCATTGCCGGAGATTCTTTATCCAATTGGGAATCTTGAACAACTATTTATTGCGACATTTACTGCTGATATACCGTTGTAGGTCAGACTTTCCTGGATGCATTTTGATTAGCTTATATTTAAGATGGAGTTCCTAAAAGCTTGTAAGGCAACTAACGATACATAGTCAATATAGCCAATTAAGAAGGTCAGGCTAGGCCAACTTTTTTTTAGAAAAAACATAGTTTGAAATATATGTATATGTCCAGACTACATGTAGCTTTTGTTCTTTTCTTTTATTCTGAATGAATCTTTTCTTATAGGTTTCTGTCCTACTGCGAGATTCCAGCTGATCTACTACCTGTTACCATAGCTCGCCACGATGCTGAAAAATGTTGGAGTTCGAGCCCTAATAAAAGAAGCTCAAAGCCTTATCCAGATTTTCCAGACCTGGTTATTATGTAGGTCGACATACCCCTCCCCTCTCTTTTTCACTATGCTTTGCGAAATGGTATGCTATTAGGAGCAGAAATGGTTGACTTTCTTATACTGCTTAGGAATGTAACAACAGGCAACTTTTGATCACGTGAGTTCATGATTGCAATTATCCTCCATTTCCTGAGCTAATAGCATTTGGTCAGGACCTAAGTAAATCAGCCATTGGTTGCCATCATCCAAAGTTGCTTGTGTTGCAAAGGAGAGGTAGTCTCTGTGTTGTGGTCACATCTGCTAATTTGGTGGTAGAACAGGTGCTTATTTAATCACCTTTCCTCTGTGTTCTCTTGTGTGAATCAACTCATTCTTTCTCTTATAACCTATTGAATTATTATGTGAACTTGAAATGAATGTGTGTTTTTTTGGCAGCAGTCACTTAGCAATTCAGTTTTTCCTCTTCGTCAGTACTTTTGTTAATCTTGATAATCTGTTAAAATAAATTGAGAAGAGGAATAAAGAACAAGATTGTGGTGCTCACGGTAAGCTTAATTGCTAAAGGTTTGCCTAATTAAGCATATAGAATTTTTTTACACCTGCAACGTCGAGTTGGGCTGTGAAGTAGCAGTTAAGAGTCCATCAGATATTCTTGAACAATGAAAAAACTATGTTAGAGATTGTGCTCAACTTTTTTTTTTGAGAATGGTAACTTTTTCATCTATTTATCCACAGGTATACTACATTAATGTAGTCCCCCTTCCAAAGCGTATTACAAACTAACAGACTCTATCTGTGCTATTTGTCACAAATTGTCTAAAACATCAAAAAGTTCTTCTGCCTGTGCTAAAACTTTCTGTTTACTCCAAAAATAATAAAGAGCTATACAATTCATCTTAAAGTTCTGCAAATTGTTCTTCTTGCCCTCAAAACACCTTTTGATTCCTTTCTTTCCACACTGTCCACCATATGCAGGCTGGGACAATCTTCCATCTCTCCTCCTTTATTGTAGTATTGCCCACATTGATCCAACAGTTTAGAAGTTGTACTATGTTTCTTGGTTTCACCCAAGTGATCTTCCTGAGGCTGCTGAATATTCTCCATAATTGATCTGTCCATTTGCAATGCGAAAAGAGATTGTTGACTGTCTCTGCCCGTTCCTCACATAAGTAGCATCTTGAGCACAGTTGTCCTCAACTTTGAAAAGTAGTAATATAGACATGTTGTTCCTTCTGAGGGTTAAAAATAGGTTAAGAAAGGCCCTATATCTTATGAATATTTAGTGTTTTCTCTATGAACTGTCTTCGTCCAGATGGAGTAATGTTTTTGACTCAAATATTGCAGTGGTGCAGAATTACAAATACAATCTAGTGGCACGAGTTTCCTCTTCTGGATGTACCAGATTACTTGTCACTGTTGAATTCAACTTCTTCAGTGGAAAATAATGGACATTTGGTATCTGATTTGTCTGGATTCATGGCCTCTTTGGTAGATGATGTACCTAGTCAGGTCCATTGGATTATGGAGCTGACAAACTATGACTTTAAAGGAAGTGTTGGCTATCTGGCTGCCTCTGTACTTGGAGTTCACTCAAGTTGCATTTCTTGTATATCAAAAAACATTTCTTAGAGGTCAGTGCCTCTGTCCTTGTAGATTTGTGTGTCTTGCCTGATATAGTGTTGCTACATGTCTTTCTAATGGTAAAGTGCCTGATTGAACTGTTATTTTTAGTCACACTGATGATATTTTTCTTGTGTTGTAGAGAATTTTAAGCAATTATCAGTTAGTGTGTAAATGCATGAAAGCAAAATTATATGTACAATGTTCTTCTTACTTTTTGTAGCTTACAATTCCTTCTATTTTCTTTCATCGGATTCTTTTGAGATGAATTTTAACAATTGTTGTAGCGACATGGTTAACTCTGCTAATGAGGTCCGATAAATATATTAGTTATTGTTCACATGCTTTTTTAGAAGCTTTAATTTTTTTGTTTCATCCTTTTTGGTAAATATTTTGAGGTCCTATATGTGTTCTTCTTTAAACTCTTAATTCTTTGTTATTAAACTGACATACATTTGTTTTTTTGCGTCTCAAGAATTTGAAAATGAAGAATTTATCGTTCAACAAAGTAAGAAGCAAGTTGAAGTTCGCGAGGATTTTGTTAGGGGTGGTTTAAAGATTATGTCTTAGGTATGTATGTTGCAAATTTTCTCTTTTTAATCAGGAGTTGATTAAAGGCTTATCTGTCTTTAATTCATGAATGAACACAAGTGCTTTATTCAATTGGGATTATGTTCAAGCCTTAACAAATCTCGTATGAATTTTACATATTGGGATTATGTTCAAGCAAAGTGCTTTATTATAATAATGATAAACACAAGCACACATGGTTTATAAAGGTATGTGCTAAAGTTTTTGATCTGTATATTCCAAATTGGTTTCTTAATTGGTGGTCATACCACGGTCCAACTACTAAGATTTTGCCAGACCCCTTCTTAAAGTTATATAAAGAATGGCTAAAGGTATCCCCACAGCTGAACGAGTTATACCATGCAGATCATATCTGCTACCTTGACAGAATCGATCATATATTTTTTTTTTATTGAATTTTCAATTCCTTGGATTCATAAGTGGACACTTGCACTAGGGTTCACTGAGGAACAAATTCCCTGCTTATATAGGGTGTTCTATAATAATTTCTGGGATAAATTGATGAAAAAGGATCCCAAGACAAAAATTATATTTGGACAAGATCATCTAGATTCTATTGAAGAAAAAATTCAAGAATACTCGGAGATTCCGGCAAAAGAAACTATCGATGAAAGTTCGGTTAGACATATCGCAAGGAAAATATCTTTTCAGGAAGGCGATAAAAATAAAATGATAGAAAGTTATTTGGAAGAAGTAAAACGAAATTTACTTCAATCCATCAACCAATACGAGAAATCGGACACTTCCATGAGAAGTGAGGCTAGCAATGATGACATTAGGGGTTTTTCTCACCCTATTGAGGAAGATGAAGATATATCAAAAGGCGTCTTGAAAAGAGCGGAGGATTTGATTAGGTCCATTAAAGGCAAAGACAAACAATAAAGCCGCCAGGGACCCAACTACACAGTAGATACACTGTGTATACAGTAGATATACTGTTTCAGGACCCATAAGGAGGTCCACTTTACTTTAGATAAAGTTTTTCTATTTTTCTATAAATAGGTTCATTTTGTTTAGTTACAGGCAAGCTTTTCTTTTCCAAGTTTCATTTCTCTCTCTTGTAAAGCTCTCTTGTAAACATATTCTAAAAAATATAAAATCTTCAACTTTGAAGGCATCTGGTGGATCTCGGCCTTATAAGGTATTAATTTTGTTTTCTTTTTATACTCTCTATCTCTTCTAGCCAGGATGATGTCCGGCTAAGTTATTTCATATCTATGTTGAATATCTAACTTCTTGCATATATTAACCATGAAGATAATCTAGACTCAATCTAAGTATGAAGGAATTTTCTGCCCAATTGTTTTGACTTTGTTTCGAGATGGTGGTACAGTCAGATCTTAGTACTACTCTTGTTGGCTTTGCCTTAGTTGCTCCGTCTAGCCAGCCGGTTGATTGTAAGTCTCGTTAAAAATGGAGAAAAAAGGGCAATGTTTTCCCGGTTAGAATCGCTAGACACATGGGCTCAACTTGAGTATGTATTATGATCTTGATAGACCCCTTGCTCGGGTAAAAGGGTATTTGACCCGTTCCATATAGTCATCAAAACTAGAAGAAAATTCTCTTGTATTTCGGTTGTATACCCTAAGTATGGGTACTTCAATTACTAGATCTAAGTCGTTATGGCGGACTACCGCCCGACAACCATAGATCCTGTCATCTGGTATCAAAGCCTAGGAATTTTTGTGGTAAATATGTGATTAAGAAGTGAAATTATTTGGCATAGATATGAACAATTGTTATATGGAACAGGGAGATACAGGTCATCTGGTATCAGATGAATAATAATAATAATAATATAATTATAATAATATTATAATTATTATTAATAATTATTATCATATAATATTATAATTATGATTATAATAATAATAATATTTTAAAAAATTATTATTATTATTATTATTATTATTGTTGACAGGTGTATGTGGTCAAAAAAATTTAAAGTCAAATTTGTCGTGTCTGTGAGTGGGGGAAAAATAGGCTCTTTGAATTTATTACTATCCTATCCCAACATCCTCGAACTTTAAACTGAAAAGAGAAGAATAGATTTGATGATCTTATATATGTTTTTGTTCTACTGTTTTGATGTTTTTTTGGAGAGAAAAATGGGAGGTGTTTGTACGAGCGGGAATAGAGCAGATGAGAGCAGGTCAGGGTCAATCAAAAAGCCAAAGGAATTATGTTTCTCTATTTCTACGCCACAAATTAATAAGGTACCCTCTATGGCTTTTGTTAAACCATTTACTGAAAAAGAAATCTCATAACTCCCAATTATATCTTCTCTACACTTGACAAAATAGGTATTCTATTTTAAGTCACATTAATTTTACTTGTATACTTAAGGTCATTACATTTTTAGATTTGGCTTTGAGGCCTTTCGATCATGAATAAAGCTTGTATTTGTTTAAATGTTGTATACAAAGTCAAATCTCACTTTTTTTTTTTTTTTGGGGGAGGGAATAGATAAATTTTAGAATTTGACCAAATATATTTTTTTTGTTTGTTTTACACGGGGGAAGGAGGAGAAAAGAAATTTAAGAAAATGAATAATTTAAGATATTAAGAATGGAGTTCTTGAAGTGTCAGCACAATCAAACACTCAGAAATGACATTGGTAAGCTAGGTAGGATTCATGTCTTTACAAGATACATTTTTTGTGTCTATCTCGTCAGTGTCATAAC
The DNA here is from genome assembly GCA_018342035.1 of Solanum appendiculatum. Lineage (NCBI taxonomy): Eukaryota > Viridiplantae > Streptophyta > Magnoliopsida > Solanales > Solanaceae > Solanum > Solanum appendiculatum. Next base: position 222,879 of record JAGDQO010000301.1, read on the forward strand.
TCACTTGTCAAGTTTAAAGGACTTTCTAGGTATTTATCCCAAAAAGAAAGAAAAAGATATTACAGATGAGGTTTCTATCAATTGTGGTAGTAGTACAAAGTCAATAAACAATAATGAAATTGTTAATAGGATCAAAGTGATGGGATCTACTGCTGAATAAAATTTTACTATGGAAGATAATTACGGGAAAAAGAAAAAGAAATGAAAAGAATAATATTACTCCAATAATATGGTGAAAACAGCAAAGGATAAAAGTTTTTGATATATAATTACCATACTAAGATAAGACTTTTGTTTGGAGTAGTTGTGCTAGTGTTGGGCATTCTCCAAGTCAGTTAACCTGCTCTTGGCAACTAAAAGCGGTTAGACATTGTCAAAGCGATTATGGTCTTTACTCTAGCTCTAAGATGAATACTGCAAGTTCAAAAGTTGTGTCAGCTAGTTCAAGGACAAAAGCACTAAATATATGTGTAAACATGGATGACATACTCCCAACTTCTTGTGTTTACTGACAGTCGCAAAAAACAATTTGCTAATTAAAATAAGTATTATGTCACAATCAATATTATCTTGGAGAAATTAGGGATATGAAAACTTGCATAATTTGTTTGGCAGAGCATAGTGGGATTTCTCAGTAGTTTTAAAAAATTAAGATAGCTTCATAGGATATCTTGGAATTAGTGGTAAAAGTAAGAAATATATATATAAATATATATCACACATACATGATCAAAGAGAACGATACCATGGCATAAAAGGAAAAAAAAAGAAATATAAATTGAAAATGGAACATAAACATGATTGTTGAAATTGTGTGGCCTCGCTAAACGTTTTAGTTGTCAGTGAGTGACTTTTTAATTTTTAATGTTAACATATCCTTTCACTTGTTTGATATTTTTTATTGCCCAAGCTCATGAAACTATTTCTAATAACGGGAATCAGGACTAGACCATCTATTGTGTGATTAAAAGTTTTAAATTGATACAGAGAAAACCAGTATTTATTTATGCTAATCTTCTACAATTTTCAACTGCTCATAAGATGTGAAGGATGAGAATTAGATTGAGGCATATTTACCAAAGGGTGATTTTGGATTGTTTAATTTTTGCTGGTATAGAACTTAAGTTTCACTTGAGGACTAGTGGGACAAGATTGATTGGAAATCATTAGGATTAAGCCATCTGAGATAAACATAAGTAACAATATCGATGGTTAAGCATCTGATAATCTCATTTGACAAATGGAAGTTGAAGTATTGAAAAACCCTGTGGGTGTATCCCAGAGTCTAGTTCAATATAACAATTTTCTCTTTTTCTGTTGATGGCTAGTGTGATATTTGAACAACCATCATCATGTTATTGATTTTGTCTTTTGATTCATATGAATTCTCTTGCACATGATAACAAGACATAATTTTTCTATTATAGGCCCCCAACTCTTTTCTTGGAAAAGCCAGTACAGTTGGCCTAGAAAAGGCAGTAGAAGTTTTAGATACACTTGGCAACAGCATGAGAAATTTGAATTCTCGAGGCTTCATGACTGGAATGGCATCTCGACAAGACAAAATATCTATTCTAGCATTTGAAATTGCAAACACCATCAGCAAAGCTGCAAATTTATTGCAATCTCTTTCTGAAGAAAATGTCCAGTATTTAAACAAGGAACTTCTTCCTTCAAAAGGTGTGCAACAGTTGGTTTCTACTAATATGAAGGAGCTGCTCACTATAGCTGCTCATGACAAAAGGGAGGATTTTGCTGTTTTCTGTCGTGAAGTCATCAGGTTTGGAGATATGTGTAAAGACCCAGAATGGCACAATCTAGGTCGCTATTTTTCCAAGTAAGTTGAAGTGTTTTATTAAAACTGTTGCAACTTCATGTCAATAAATATGTCTATGAGAACATTTAATCATTTTCCAGGTTGGACATGGACACTGTTACTCATAAACAGCTAAGAGCAGAGGCTGAAATGACAATGCAGGAGCTGATAACTCTGGCACAACATACTTCTGTATGCTTTGTTTTGTTTTGAGATGCCTTTACCTTTCTACATGTTTTTGTGCTTTAACATACTAGTGTCTGTGCACGTGCTTTGCGCGTATACCCCATATCTATTGTACAGCATATTTGTTATATTATGACTAAGATCAACTTGGACATTGTTTTTGACCTCAAATGACCAATTGTGACAACTTAAACATCAGGGCTACAAATGTGCCAATGATTAAAAATCTTCTCAATAAAATCAATTCATAAATAAAAAAATGTAGTGCTAAAACTTTTGAATCTAAAGAAAGAGTAAACAAAAGTTCCAGGCTGATCATTCTACATTACAATTACTTAGGAAAAAAATATACAGTAGAAAACTTGTTTGACTGAAATTTTCAACTATATTGTCCACATATAATCAAAAACCTAGCAGACAACAGAAAATTTTGAGTTTTTCATTCATGATTCCCTATTCTGGAAGGAGACCGAGACATCCAATTAAAAAGCTTCCTGCATGAAATATCTATTGCACAACTTCCATTATGTGTTACAGCTCGAACCTCGAAGAAAAGAGTGAACTATAGAAGTCTTATACTCCTGTGTGTAATGAAGTTGTTCTCCTTTTGTTTTCCACCTATGCTCAACTTTTTTTTTTTTTACTTTCTTCCTCATCCTTTTCATCTCAACTTGGAATTTGATCAAAGGTAAGTTCCTAATTTGTAGCAGTGAGTAATAACTTTTCCAATGTAATTTGGAATTATCAAGATGAATTTAGTGTGATGCTAAGTAAGAAAACCATTGAATGTAATTTTTCAAATTTTTTGCCTTTTGAGAGTAATAACAACTGACATCCTGCATCATCCCTAACCTCCTCCCTTTAATTCGTTTCCCATTAGTAAGGATTGGTTTGGTAGATGAATGGTCTTGTAAACTGATGGAATAAAAGTAATCATCATGGAATATAAAACAACAAACAATTAAGGATGCTTAATTAAGATAATTAAACCCACAAATTGATGGTATACAAGTAATTACTTAATAATTTAATGGGGGTAATTTTATTGTTAGGAGAGGATAAATTGGTCATTCAATATCTAAAAGGTATTTTTGTAATCCAACTTTCAACTTAAGATGCTCCCACTTTTAGTATAGTAGGATGATATGATGATGATGATGATGATTATCAAGAGCTCTTTCTTTCAATCAATAGTTTTCTTCCATATGCGTGGATGTCCTAGTGAGGAGGTGCGAGATGTTAGATATAGTAGGTACGAGGAGAGGTAGAGTTAGGCTAGAGAAATATTGGGGAGAAGTGATTAGACAGGACATGGTGCACCTTCAAATTACCGAGTACATGACCTTAGATAAGAGGATGTGAAGTACGTATATTAGGGTAGAAGGTTAGTAGATAGTGGAGTGTGGTCTTGCTTTTTGATATTGCAACTAGCCTTTTGCATGAGAACTAGTTATAAAAGCTGCCAACTTTAGTTTGAACTTATTTTATTGTTGTGTCTTCAACAAAAGCAATTCTCTTTCATGTGGACCTTCCTTAAACGACATTGAACCTAACTCCACTCCTTCACTTTCCCCTTTAGCCTACAATCTAACTTGAATGAGATTCATCAACTGAAGTTGTTGGTAGTTTTGAGGGGGCGGTATCCTTCTATAATAGTTTGTAGTACTGAACAAGCGGAGTGGGTCATTGGTATGGGCATATATAGGGTTAAATGTGCAGGGGTCATGCAAATACATAGGCTCATACCTTCTCTTTTGGATTAATGGGGTGGTTTAGAAGGCACTTATGTTTGTTATTAATTTACTAGTCAAGATTTTATTTACTTGTTATGGTATTTTGTTGATCGATGGAATTATAAAATCTATAGACGAGTATGCTGGAGTTCTATAAAGTAAATCACCCAGAGGAATTCATTGATATTTATTAGTGTAAAAATGACATTTTCTCTACAAGGATTGATATGGTTCACATCGTTAGTGTCTTCTATATGCAAAGATGACGGTGTGACTCCTCATTTCTTTTCAGGAACTGTATCACGAGCTTCATGCGCTGGATAAATTTGAAAAGGATTATCAAAGGAAAATTGAGGCATTAATTTTTTTACAACTGTCTCTCGAAGGTACAATTTTACTTCAATTTTCTGTGATACTGTCTTACTCCTTAACTATGCCTCTGGAGGAGAGGGGGTTGAATGAAATTTGGTGGAAGAAAATAATTGGATCTCATGTTGCCATAACATCTAATTCGTATTTTCTTCTGAAGATTAATTTTTACAAGGAAAATTTGCAATAGAAAGTAGCAATATTTATTCAGTGTACAACTTGATTTCATCAGTTTGGTACGGATTTAATGCTTCTGTTGCATCTAAGTAGAAGTTTCCAGTTAAGGTTACACCTTAAATAATGAGTCTGAGTAAGATTACATTTCAAGCAAAGTATTATTGATTATTCTGGAGGCATGTTGTTATCTGGTAGCATTCTCCTTTTCAGAAGATTTGTCTTTGGGTTCTAAAACTTTTGATTTTTTTTACTGCAATGAGACAATCCGATACAATTTCAAAAAATAGCATGTTATGCATGATGCTAGCAAAAAAGCATGAGATTGTAAACCGTATATCCAAATTATAGGCCTCTAGATATGGGAAGTCACTTAACATGTTTAGTGATATTATGTTGAACTGAGTTGGATATAATGTGTATTCCTACAATTTGACATCAGTATACTCACTTTTTCCACACTCTACTGATACTCGTTTAACCAAGAACTTAGGTCAATTCGAGGACAAGAGGCATTTTGTTTATGTTTGTTAAATTGATTAATATACCATGTTAAACTGACAAATTGAATGTTTTCCTTCACTTGTAGGAGAAGATGTCATGATGTTAGAAAGCGAGCTAAAACATCAAAGAAAAACTGTGAGGAACTTGAAAAAGAAGTGTCTTTGGTTCAAGAATCTGGAGGAGGTACTTTGACCAAAAATCATTTTGACTTCCTTTGAGAAATAAAATGAAAATTATAAGGATCACTGTAGACAGGAAAATTGCTTCAATAATAGTAGTTGAAATGAAAATTTGTCTTCTACTTTTGAATGTTTATGGACTTAATATTCTTCATCCTTTTATTTTTTATCTTCATCCTTGTAGGTTGTGGAGAAGCTTGTTGACATTGCAACTTTTATTCATCAAGAGATTTCAGAAGCATATGGATATGACGGTACGAGAATGTCCAGAAATTTTGTAAACATTTCACAAGTTGGTGTGGTCATAGGCATACTAGTACTTAATCTTTGTTGTCAAATCCATCTGATAATATAGAATTGAGGCTCTAAACCCCTAAGCTATGATTAATCATATAGAATTAAACATATATTGACTTGAGGAACATATATACCACAAGAAAACTATGATCACACTAAGTTTAGTTGATTACGTATAAGGAATTAGATGATTCTTATCTATTTAAAATGAATTGGTATATTTTGTCAAAAATAAATACTATGATTATGAGAAGAGAGCAAGCATTTGGATTTTATTTAATTGAATTGTGTAAAGAACAAACCTAAACCAGTTTAATTAGCTTAATATGATAGGGAAACGAGTTAATTTAAACATACAATATTTTTAACACTAAATTTGATTGGCTTAATATGTCCCTGTGCACATGAAAAGTGCCTAAGGAACTTGTTTTAGTTTTTGGCGAGCATGAAAGGATTTGGAACCAACTAATACAAATACCTTGACCTCTCTTGAATTGTTTCTTTTAAATTCAATAGCAGTTCATAATAATCTTTGTCACTAACAACTCCAAGAATTTTAAGTCTAGCTGTTTGCATTGGTATTGCTCAAGTGTCCCAAGCTAAGGATTTCTTCCTTTGTCCTGTATAAGACTTTGCATTTAAATCTTCTTTACAAATAAAGCTATGTTTTAGGATAAAGTCCTGTGAATAATCTTTTAGCTCTGTCGTGTTACGTCTCTTCACTTATCAAAAATTATCTTTTGAACATCCTTTCTTGCTAAAAATTATAGATGATCAAACCAAGATTTCGTCACACCATTTATGTTTTTTCCTAAATAGTGGTCTATATATTTGTTCTACATGAAACCAAATATATCAATTTCTATAGAATAGAGGCTGAAGTAAGTTGAATTGGAAAAAAAGAGAAAAAGAAAAAAAAGAAGAGGAACAGGAACAGGAAAAGATATGCAAATGATTATCTACAAACTTGAAAACCGATTGAAATGGTGTTTTCAGGATACTAGTCGCTAGAGCATAACATACCCAGTGATGTTATATTTATGAAGCTTTACCTTTTCTTTAATGGTCAATGTTTCAGGTTACTTTCCTGTAGTACAAATGCTTTTATGAAATATTATGTGTATGTTTTTAGTAGGGTTGACATCCTCGCCTAGAAGAAAACCAGAAACGCTGGGAGAATCTGGTCTTGCTTTACACTATGCTAACTTAATTACTCGAATAGATACCATTGTAAGTATTTTCTGCTCAATTAATCTCCTGTAACGTAACTAGTGCAAATAGTTATTATGGAATTTGATATCATGGCAGGCCTTACATCCCACTTCTCCTTCTCATCACATGAGGGATGCACTATATAATGGATTACCCCCCAACGTGAAGACATCCCTTCGTTCTCGGTTGGAGGCAGTCACTAAGGAAGAGGTTAGTCCTCCATATATTAGTTTTCTTCATATAGTGGTGGTAAATGTGTGTAAAATAGTTGTTTGTCATTGTTGTTGCAGCTCACGCTTTTTCAGATCAAAGCAGATTTGGGAATAACACTTCAGTGGCTTGTCCCAATAGCTACAGACACTAAAAGGTAGGTACCTGTTGGTGGTGATGTTGAAACCAACACATTTTGTTTTTTCTTATAAAAACCTAAAAGTCGGTCCAATGTATTCATTCATACTAATTGTTTTGCATCTAACAGAGCACATCAAGGTTTCGGATGGGCTAATACTGGGTCAGTTGCTGCATATTTTAGTGTTACAACACCCTACTCCCGATCAAATCATATACTTGACATTTACTATTCTTCATGTTTGTTGGTATCAGAATTGATTTAGGCAAGAAGAGTCGTGGACAGAAGAAGATCATTCGGTTGCAAACTCTGTATCATGCAAACAAAGAGAAGATGGACGAACTTATCATTGAACTAGTGACATGGCTTCATCACATGATCAGCCTGAGAAGATCCAATAAAGCTTTCCCACCAAAAACATCCAAGGTGCAGTTCTCTGAGGAAGATAGAAACTTATTGGAGAAGGTAATGCAGAGGGGAATGTTGGTTCCAGGAATAAGCGAAAGCCAGGAATTCGTCATGTCCAAGAAACAAGTTCAGCGTCTAAGTAGAAGCACTGGTACTTCTCCACATACACAGTTCAAAACCTAGTGTATGTGTTCTAAACAGTTTTGAGCTTCTAAACGAACATCTCAAGATATTTTTTTTGGTACACATCCTAATTCTATAGGGTGGCAAATGACAATAACTCATTATGGATTCTAAGATTCTATTATCTTGGATCACTACTCATGGCTAATGAAGTTTGACTGGAAAAAGTTTGTGTAGTAAATGTTGGCAAATGGCAATAACTCATCTGAAGCTCTCTTTACATGTTTGACAAAACCTGGATTCCTTCTTAAGTGTAAATCATTTAATGTGATTTGGTGAGATAAAAGATGATCAAGAATTGGAACAAGTAACTCTATAGACCAATATGTTTCGAATCATCGGGATTTTTTACCATGTTTCGTACTTGGGCAGTGCATTTACTCCACTTCATCATCACTTGTCAAGATTCCGCCCAAAATTTCTAGCTACCTATATCTCAATGGTAAAAGTTGCTCTACCATTGATTTTTCCCAAGAGTTCCCATCGACCAGAAGATTTGGTATTGGCTCTTCGCTCCCTAAGGCTTTTATTAGGGAAATATTTTATCTTATATCTTATCTTATATAATTTATATAAAATAGAATCCTAGGCCCGCCTACGTGGCACCCTTAGAATTCAGGAATTTATTTTTATGTTTTCCTTCGTACTTTTAGATTTTTTACCCCTATTTTATTTTTACTTTTACATCCGTTTCTTCAACTCTTGCGTCTCTTCAGACTATTGTACTCCTTCGGTTGCGCCTCCTCAGGAACTACCTATAAAAACTAAGGCAAATCATACCCGTTGTTGTATCTTCTTCTTCGTGACAAATTTCATCCTTAATTTCTGTGGAACTTCGCCAATTCCTTAGAAGTCTACTTTGGATCTTCACCAAAAAAAATAATGAAACAAAACTATAATTTCCTTATAGTTTTTTCTTCCATTCAACATGTCAAAAGAAAAACTATTTCAAGTGCTCAATTCTTGAACAACTAATCACAACCATGACAATTTTTTGGTTCTTACCTACTTCTTTTTGTAGGCGTTTTCCTTCTGTCATCACTTTGTCCGACAACTTACATCACTGTTTTATTCAATGATCTGTAAAGTTTTATCTTTTACGAATTTGTATTGAATTACTTTTATATTTTTGGTTATGAAAACTTTTTAAGCATCTTTGACTGACCGATATGGAAAAGTCACAACTCTTCGAAAAAGTTACAACTCTTTGAAAAAGTCACAACCCATCGAAAAAATCACAATCCTTCAATATGAAAAGATGTCTCATTTAAATATATTTTATAATATAGTTAAATATAGTATGAAATATTTTGTAGGATTTGGCCTAAGACTTTTGGTATTAGTCCTTATCCAGCTTCTTTGAGATAACAAATAAATTGGACCAATGGTTCATAAACTTGCTTAGAAAAATATAGTATGAAATATAAAATATGTACTAAATTGGGTGTTAAGAAGAAGAAGAATAGAAAACTTCGAAAATTTGTGGTTTATAAATGTGAGAGAACCCCTCTATTTAAAGCCAACATAGGGTAGTATGAACAAGTGCTTATTGTGCCTTATTATAAAAGTCACAACCCTTTGAAAAAGTGAAAACTCTTTGGAAAAGTCACAATCCTTCGGAAAAGTCATAACTCTTTGGAAAAGTAACAACCTTTCGGAAAAAACCACAACTCTATGGAAAAGTTACAATCATTTGAAAAAGTCACAGTCTTTCAATGTGAAAAAATGTCTTCTTTTAATATATTTTATATTATAATATAAATAAATATAGAATATGTACTAAATTGGGTGTTCTAAGAAGAAGAAGAAGAATAGAAAACTTAGAAAATTTGAAGTTTAAAAATGTGAGGGAACCCTCTATTTATAGCCAACAAAGGTAGTATGAACATGTTCTTGTTGTGCCTTTTCAGAAAAGGCACAACCCTTAAGAAAAGTCACAACCTTTTAGAAAGGTCACAACTTATCCAAAAGTCACAACTCTTTAGAAAAGTCACAACCTTTCAGAAAAATCACAACTCTTTGAAAAAGTCACAACCGTTTGGAATAGTCACAATCCTTCTGAAAAGTCGCGACCCTTTGAAAATATCACAACTCATTGGAGAAATCACAACTTTTTGAAAAAGTCCCAACCTTCAATGTAAAAAGGTGTATGCTTTTAATATATTTTATAATCTAAATAAATAAATAAATGTAATATAATATAAAATATAAAAGATATATTAAATTGAGTGTTTTAAGTAAGGGAGTTCATGCTTTTAAGGTAGTGTGTGTGTGTATATATATATATATATATTAATTCTTAACCTTTCACATTCTTTATTTAGAAGAGTTTAAATATTTCAATTACTACTTTTCTATTCTTTGTTAATGGTTAATACAGGAAAACGTTGGAGAGTCTCAATTATTATAACTACTGCTACTTGTAACCTTTCTTGATTTTCCTAATTCCTTGTAATTGTTTTTATTTCCTATATTTTTGCCCAGCTGGTGCCCTCCAGAATAACAAACATGTGACTTGGTTTGTTCACAATTCTTTAGTTCTTCTTTTTTTTTTGGTCAAAAATAATGTATTTCAAAATATTTTCAGTTTTTTAAATATAATTTAAAAAGTTTTAAAAAACTTACTGAGATCTTTTTATGATTTACTAGCTCTAGAATAATCAAGGAACACATATTTGAGAATAAGAGGGGCTAATATCTTTCACATGATAAATTTATTATGGCATATTTAAGTGTGTTTATGGACAATAACATGGAAGAACAAGGAAAACTGGCTAAAGAATGAGTAATAGGCCATCAAATTTTGTATCTTATACTTTCCATGCACATGTACAAAACAATACAGAAAGTGATAATTGACTAATCTATGAAAAATCATTCAATATTGAGAAGTCAATTATATGAAAGAATAAATATTATAATTGAAAATATGTAGAAGATAAAATTCATCAAAGTGTACGAATTTTACATTATTTCAAGTTCTTAATATATGTGACACTATAAGATTTCTAATATTTGAATATTAGAAAATGATCATTCATAATCTTAATGAGGTCATGGATTACCGTGCGAGTAAGTTATCTAGTAACTTATATAGGTGATTGCATGCAGGGTGGACACATGGCATTAGGCTAAAGTCTGGATATGACGTTGCCTTAAGGATCAAAGAAGAAGTTCTCATGAAAGGTTCATCAGTCAAGTGTTCGAATCTGTGGTTGACTAATTAGCTCGATCCGGTCTCATCACTAGGATAGTCTGACGGTAACTTTTAGAAGAAAAGAAGGAAACTCATGGCTCAAATTTAGGGAAGGATAACATAAAAGACTCGTGTCCTGGAAATGAAAGAAAAGTACTAAAGGACAAATACATCAAATTTATCTGTACGAGATTTTGTAAATTATAGAGGAATATTAGTTGACGTGCATAACGGTATTCCTATGTAGAGCATTTCGATTGGACATAGCACTTTGGGCTCGAGTGGAGCTATCATGTTGGTGTTTTATAAAAACAGGGGAGCAAAAAGAATTGATTGAAATATCTCTCTTTGGATTGAAATGTCTTTTAATAGCTTTCAATTGATTTCAATAATTTTACTAAGCATTGAGGAGCTTTGAATAGCCAACATGAAACAACAATCTGCATAATTTGAAATTTAAAACAACCTAAAATATCTCAACTATTCAAACAACCTAACTAAAATTTAAAATTCAACTTATTTTGCTAAGAATTACTATAGTAACCAAAAATAAATTTCAACACTCTTCCTTTGCTTTAGTTACTACAATTAAAAAATGCTCCTCTTCAATTTCTGCTTTGGAGTTGATGCTGAATTCTTTTTATTGTTTTTGAACTTGCAAACTTTCTTCTTTTTTCTTTTTCTTCTTTTGATTTTGTGTTTTAAAAACACATTACATGTCATTGTCTTGTGTAGAAGTTCTTTTGAAAGTGCTTTTATTTGGACAATTGTAGGATTTGCAAAGTATTGTTGTAAATACTTTTCTTCCATCAGAACAACACATATGACATAGGCTATAAAATATAATTTCATTAATCAAATTTGATAGTTTTTATTGGTGAAACCTTTTTGGACATTCAAAGAGAGACTGCTGTTTGTCTTTTTTAGGTTAAAAATTAGTTGAAAATAGCTTGTGCGTTGAAAAAAGCACGTGTTTAAAATGGTAGCTTGGCGGGTTAAAATAAGTAGCCTTGAGAGGTTAAAAGGGTAGCCCTTACAAGTTAAAATGGTATGGTAGTTCTATGGAAAAACTTATAGATCCCGTAAGATCAATAATGCTCTGATATTACTGTTGGTGTTTTTTAAAAATGGGGCAGCAAAAAAGATTGATTAAAATATCTCTTTTTGAATTGAAATGGCTTTCAATAGCCTTCAATTGATTTCAATAATTTTATTAAATATTGAGGGGCTTTAAATAACCAACATAAAATAATAATCTGCATAATTTGAAATTTAAAACAATCAAAAATATCTCAACTATTAAAAAAACCTAACTAAAATTTAAAATTCAACTTATTTTGCTAAGAATTACTATAGTAACTAAAAACATTTCAACATGTCACACCCCAAATATGGGGAGGTACGATAGGCACCCGACACCTCACCTGACTGAGCAAACCAAACATAACTTGTACAACTACAATAAAGGAATCTCATGGGCCGACAAGCTAGGTTGCTGTCACACCCCAAGCTTACACCCTGGATGTGACCGGCACTCGAAGACCATTGCTGGCCCCAAGCGAACCCTTGGCTTGGCTAACTATGATTCACATGACTCTATGGGATACATGGAAGCTTTAATAGATGAGCATTTAAATCATTTTAAGAAAACTTTAAAACATTGTCTGAAAATACTTGACATAAATGATAAGTTTCAATAAAACATTTGAGAAATAAATACTGGAAACTATCTAACTTTGTCTATCCACGAAGCCTCTATTCTTCAAGATAAGTGTCGGGAAAAGACCCACAACACCTCAAATACAACTAAAACAGAATATAGAAATGTCGTCCTCTAGAAGCAAGGCCTTACCAAAAGTTGTCAAGAAGTGTGGAGTAATCTCAAATGGAGTGCCTGTTGATGATCCCGAACACCTGTATCTGCATCATAAAAAGATGCAGGTCAAATGACAATAGTACATTGAATGTACAAGTATATAATATGGCTGAGTAATACAATTACTGAACTGATGACTAGATATATATCAAGCAAAACAATGTATAACAAGTAGTGAAAACTATTTGTACTTTACAATAAGGTATGCAATATAAGCAATATGAAAGTAGAAAATTTTACTTTGTGGGAGTTTCTTTAAACGATAACCATCACTATGAGCCTAGTGATGATACAACGTTTCACCCACATTGCAAGGGCCGTTTATACTTTGTCGGGGGTATAGGATGCTAACTATTACTATGGATCCATCCAATAAGCCTTCTTGAGGCAGTGAAGAGTCGCTAGAAAAGTTGGTATGATCCTATCCTACGCTGGCTACATAATTTTATGGGGTTTCAAGTTAAAAATAGACTCTTACCCAATTCGGTGCTCGATTCTACTCCTAAAATGATCAATATGAATATGCTCAATAGTCCTCTGAGAGAACTTTACATTACTTTCACTTTTCTTTACTGAAATACCTTTTAGAAAATCAATTATACTCTTTCTCTCTCTCAACTATCAAATAGTATATATGAAACCATTTTATTTTTTTCTTAAAAAAAACTCCTTTCAAAATATGCATTTAAAACATATACTTCTGGACTCACCTTTCAAGTCTGAAATCAATGTATAAGAAATCTCATATAATAATCTCTATAAACATGACTTTTATAATCCATTGGATTCATGTGATACGAAGTATGAACAACAAATTTTAGAATTCAATATGCATAACAGAAATCAAAATTTCAACAGTTAAGGAATTTGAACTCAGAATAAGAAACACAACTAAATTCAGATTTCAAGAGACTACGGATAAAACTCTGAACATACCCTTTAATGATTGAATTTAGATGTAGGGCGTGAGGAGGAATTTAGTCCATCACTATGAGTAGCCTTACTTACCCAAAAGAACAAAGTTCTTGACGAAATTGGAAGAACGCTTGAAAACCCTAGCCTTTTCCTCTTGAATCATTGCTCTGAGACCTGGAAGCATTAATGGGAGTAATAGGGTTGATTAATACTGTTTAGAACTTTCTTTAGGTGTAAGATGTCGGGATTTTGGCTAAGAAGGGATGGGAAAAGACTAAACTACCCCTCTAAAAAGCTGTCAAAAACCTTCTACAGGGCCATCTACAGTTCGTAATTTGATCTACGGATTGTAGATCCCATACGTGGAATTCATATTGAAATTTTAAGGCTCAAAATTTCATTCTACGGGACCAAATTGCACCCGTAGAAGTTTCTATGACCCATAGATGGGTCCGTAAGAATTAAACCCAAAAATTTGACCCCCAGTGCTTTTTCCACTAGTGAACAGTACGGGTCGTAGAAACTTCTATGGCCCGTAGAAGTGATTCGTAGATCATTGACTCAGAAAACTCTACCGTGATAGTCTCTGGTAAAAAAGTCATAACTTTTTACTCCAAAATCGAAATGAGGAAAACTTGGTGGAATTGAAAAGAGGACTCGTAGAACTTTAATTTGATAGGTCATGGGCCCCCTAATTATTTATGAGCTATGAGATATTATTGTTTGAAGGTGACCTTAGCAGAATCTTATATCAAAACTTAATCGGTTAGGAAGCTTTCAACTCAACTTTGTGCTAGGAGATTCTAGTGACCTTAATTCATATCCAAATCCATTTCCACACTACATAATTGAATTTAACACCTAAGAAAATTTAAAAATCACCCGATACGACCTAATACGCAAATGAAGAATGGTTCGGGTCTTAGTTTAGAAATTTGCAGGGTGTTACAATATCTACCCCTTGGAATCATTCGTCCTCGAATGATGGCTGAAATGAGCATGGAAGGGGTAGGAGAGGTTTAACAGCCCAGTTTAATGCAAAATACACATAAAAACTCATGAACTCAAAGCACTGAAAGAGTGACTGAATTGAATGAGTACTTCAGAAAGAGTTAATACCTTGGACTCGAACTGAATCGGATGAAAAGAGATGGGGTATCTAGTTTTCATATCCTCTTCGGCTTCCCATGTAGCCTCTTCAACAAACTGATTCCTCTACAACACTTACTGAAGGAGTGACTGAATTGAATGAGTACTTTAGGAAGAGTTAATACCTTGGACTCGAACTGAATCGGAGGAAAAGAGATGAGGGTATCTAGTTTTCATATCCTCTTCGACTTCCCATGTAGCCTCTTCAACAAACTGATTTCTCCACAACACTTTGACTGATGCCACCTCTTTGGTTCTGAACTTGCAAATCTGATGATCAAGGATCTGGTCTAGAACTTCCTCATATGAATGACTATCTTTCACACTAATACTTTTTGTAGGCACAACAAGAGAATGATCACTCAAGCATTTCTTTATCATGGAGATGTGGAATACCGGATGGACAACCGCTAACTCTGGTGGTAGCTCAAATTCATAAGCTTCTTTACCAATCCTCTTTGATATTTTATAAGGACCAATATATCAGGGATTGGGCTTTCCTTTCTTACCAAACCTCATAACACCCTTCATGGGTGAAACCTTCAAATAGACCCAATCATCAACTTCAAACTCCAAATCTCTCCTTCTAACATTTGTATAGGATTTCTGACGACTTTACATTTGTATAGGATTTCTGACGACTTTACGCTGTTTTCAACTTTTCTTGAATAGTCTTCACCTTCTCCATGGCTTGATGAACCAAGTCTGACCCTATCAACTCAGATTTACCAACCTCAAACCATCCAATAGGAGATCTACATCTTCGCCCATAAATAGCCTCAAAAGGAGCCATCTGGATATTGAAGTGATGACTATTATTCTAAGCAAACTCTATGAGAGGCAAGTGATCATCCCAATTACCTTTAAAATCCATGACACATGTTCTCAACATATCCTCTAGGGTATGAATTGTGCGCTTTGCTTGACCATCCGTTTAAGGATGAAAAACAGTGCTAAGGTTTACCTTCGAACCCAAACCTTACTGAAACGACTTCTAAAACTGAGCTGTGAATGCGCACCCCTCTCTGAAATGATGGACAAGGGGACTCAATGAAGTCAGACTATCTCACAGATGTACAAAGTGGCATAATCTTTTACAGAATTTGTAGTCTTTACCGGCAAGAAATGGTTTGATTTAGTCATCCGATCTACAATCACCCAAATCAAATCATGCTGCCTAGGAGATCGCAGCAGGCCAGTAATGAATTCCATATTAATCATCTCTCAATTCCATTCCGAAAGAGATATGTTCTGAGCCACTCCACATGGCCTTTGGTGTTCAACCTTGATTTGCTGAAAATTTGGGCACTTAGCGACAAAATCCGCAATATATCTCTCCATACTATTCCACCAATAGACTTCTCTCAAGTCATGGTACATCTTCGTAGAATTCTGATGAATCGAGTATTTGGAACTGTGAACTTCTGCCATGATCCTCTCGTAGAGATCATTTACCTTTGGAACACACAACCTGCCTTGATACCTTAACAAACCATCTCCCCCTTGTTCAAAAGCCATCGCCTTCAGCTTATGAACATTTGCTTTAAGCTCAAGTAGGATGGGGTCTCTGCTTGCTTCTCTTTCACTTCCATCACTAAGGACGATTCAGCCCCATTCATTACAACGACTCCACCTTCACTGGAGTCCAACAAACGGACTCCCAGATGAGAAAGTTTGTGCATTTCCTTTGCTAAATCTTTCTTTCCTTCCTCAACATGAGCAGTACTCCCTATGGACAACCTGCTAAAGGCATCAACAACAACATTAGCCTTACCTGGATGGTAGAGAATACTCATATCATAATTCTTAAGTAACTTTAGCAACCTTCTTTGTCTGAGGTTTAACTCCTTCTGACTGAAGACATACTGGAGACTTTTGTGGTTGGTGAACTCATCCACATGCACACCATAGAGATAATGACACCATGTATTGAGAGCAAATAGCACCGCTGCCAACTCGAGATCATGAGTCAGGTAATTTCTCTCATGAATTTTAGGTTTTCTGGAAGCATAAGCTATAACCTTATTATTCTGTATTAATACACAACCAAGACCAACTCTGGACGCATCACAATAAACAAAAAAACCCTCTATACCCTCTAGTAGGGTTAACACTGAGTACTAGTCAACCGAGTTTTCAATTCCTGAGAGATTTTCTCACAAGCCTCAGACCATTCAATTTAACTATTTTTTGAGTCAACCGGGATGAAATGGATGAAAGCCCCTCAACGAACCTTCTATAGTAACTAACCAAATCCAAGAAACTCCTTATGTCCACCGGGGATGTGGGCCTAGGCCAATTCTGCATTGCCTCATTTTTCTGAGTATCAATTCAAATTCCTTTGCCAAACACTATGTGGCCTAAGAATACCACAAATTCGAGCCAAAATTCACACTTCAAAAACTTGGCATATAATTCTCGATCCTTGAGATTTTGAAGGACTATTCTGAGATGATTGGCATGATCCTCCTCATTCCTCGAGTAGATCAGGATGCCACCAATAAACACGATAACAAACATGTTCTGCTTAAATACTGTGTTCATGAGATCCATGAATGCTATAGGAGCATTAGTCAAACCAAAAGACATGACAAAGAACTCATAATGACTGTAACGGGTCCTGAAAGCTGTCTTCGAGATGTCACTTTCTCTCACTTTCAACTAATGATAGTTGGATCTGAGGTATATCTTAGAGAAGCAAGTGGAACCCTAAAGTTGGTCGAACAAATCATCAATTCTAGGAAGGGGATAGTTTTTTTTTATGGTGACTTTGTTTAACTGATGGTAATCAATACACATCCTAAGGGAACTATCTTTCTTTCGCACGAATAAGACCGAAGTGCCCTAAGGTGAGACACGTGGTCGGATGAAACTCTTATCAAAGAAATCTTTCGACTGCTCTTTTAACTCAGCGCCATTCTATATGGTGGAATAGAGATGGGTTGAGTATCCAGAAGGATGCCAATTCCAAAGTCTATCTCCCTTTCGGGAGGGACTCCAGGAAAATTGTCGGGAAAGACTTCTGGAAACTCATTTATGACTGGAACTGGATGAAGAGATGGTGTCTCAACACTAGAGTCATGAACTCGGACTAAGTGATAGATGCATCCCTAGGAGACTAATTTTCTAGCTTTTAGGTATGAGATGAAACGACCCTTAGGCACTACTGGATTACTTTTCCATTCTATGACCGGCTCATTAGTAAACTAAAATTTGACTACTTGAGTCCTACAATCGACTGAGGTATAACAAGCATAAAGCTACTCCATGCCTAGAATGACATCAAAATCCACCATGTCTAATTCAACTAGATCAGCCATGGTGTCTTTATGATAGATAGAGACGGTAAAATTTTGATAGACTCTTTATGCTAGAATAGACTCCTTGACAGGTGTAGAAACACTGAAAAGTTCAAGAAGTTGTTCAGAACAAGTCCCATACTTCATGGCTATATAGGGAGTTACGAAAGATAAACTCACACCTGGATCAAGTAAGGCATATACATCAAGAGAAAGGACTTTAAGTATACCAGTAATAACATCTGGTGAGTTCTCCTAATCCTGAGGACTTGACAAAGTATACAAATGGTTTGAACCTCTTGCCAGTTCCTGAAGTGGCACCCTTTGGTGCAGTCCTACTCGGTGGGGGGTGCCGAAGAATCTTGGGCCCTACCGCCCCCATTACCCTGGTTCCATATCGGGTATTCCCTAGAAAAGTGACCTGCTCATCCACACTTGTAACAAACATCAGTACTAACATGACATTCCCTCGAATGAAGCTTACCACACTTATCACAAAGTGGGTTGTGAGTGAACCCTTACGTCACACTACCCTGCGACTGAGAACCTGAGCTCTGAAATTCTGGGAGTTCTTGTTCCTGTGATCATTCCTATTCCTTGGTGCACTAGCTGAGATGGAGTAGGTCTAGATGACCTTTGCTGGAAGGATGATCGATTACCATTCCTGGTCTTCTGCTAGCTAGACTCATCATTTTCTATCTTGGCCCTCTTATTTAAAAAATCCTCCCTACCTTCAACTTATCCTCCTCCACTTGTTGCACATGAATCATAAGCCTATATATGTCCATGTCCCCTATTAGCATATCCGCCTTACCCTTCTTATTTGAATAGATGGAGAGTCCTGACATGAGCAGACTGATTCTGCTCCTCATATCTGCCACCATCTCTAGAGCATAGAGAGATAATTGGGTGAACTTGAGGCTGTATTCTTGCACACTCATTGATTCCTGTTTCAGATTGAGGAACTCTATTACCTTTGCCTCCTTTAACTCTTGAGGAAAGAAATGTCCCAAGAAGGCATTCTCAAACACAGCTCAGCCTAAGAGTGGTTCTCCCCTAGTTTTCTTCCATGGGTCGTACCATATCTTGGCAACGCCCTTGAGCTGATGTGTGGCTAGTTCCACACGCTATGCATCAACAAAATGCATAACCTCAAACACTTTATGAAGTTCCTCCACAAAGTTTTTTGGATCCTCATTAAGCTTTAACCTAATGAACTCCGGGGGATTCATTCTCAAAAACTCCCAAACTCTAGAAGTATTAGCCCTATCATGAAGGTACGCTCCATGACGACCAACCTTTGTTGTTATAGCCTGTATCAACATCTGGATGGTATTCTGAAACTCTATAGTAGTGACATCTTCTTGAGGGGGTTTGCAAAATAGGTGCATTGAGACCCTCTGGTCCAGCTTGGACTGGTGGTTCCTAAGGATTCACATCCTCCTAGTAGGACGCCCTCTATTATTTCTTTGTGGAGGCATGATTTGGAAAAATGTATGCGTAAGCACGAATTAGAAGAAACCTTTATAGAGTTAAACTCTATTGCAAAAACGAGAGTATGAAGAAAGAGACAGTTTCTAATGTCCTCTAGCTTCCCTATTATAGATGTAGCGCTACACACCGATAAGAAGAACTCTACTTGACACGACTTCATGGACATCCTAGTACACTTTAACTTTGTGCTCTGATACCAAATTTGTCATGCCCCAAACCTATGCTTTAGACGTGGCCGGCACTCGAAAACCATTACTGGCCCCAAGCGAACCCTTGGCCTGGCTAACTATGATTCACATGGCTCTATGGGATACACAGAAGCTTTAATATATGAGAATTTAAATCATTTTAAGCAAACTCTAAAATATTGTCTGAAAATACTTGACATAAATGATAGGTTTCAATAAAACATCTGAGAAAATATGTTGGAAACTGTCTAACTTTGTCTATCCATGAAGCCTTTATTGTTTAAGATAGGCATCGGGGTCCTACAAGACCCTGACACCTCAAATACCACTAAAATAAAATATAGAAATGGGGTCCTACGGAAGCAAGGAGCCTCACCAAAAGCTATCAAGAAGTGTGGAGTAATATCAATGGAGCGCCTGTTGATGATCCTAACACCTGTATCTACATCATAAAAAGACAAGCATTTAATATGGCTTAGTAATAACTATTTTTACTTTACAATATGGTATGCAATATAAGTAATATGAAAGTAGAAAACTTTACTCTGTGGTGGGAGTTTATCTAACCGACAAGCATCGCTATGAGCCTAGCGATGATACAATGTTTCACCCACATTGCAAGGGCCATCTTATACTATGCCGGGGTATAAGATGCTAACTATAACTATGGATCCATCCAATAAGCCTTCTTGAGGTAGTGAGGAGTCACCCGAAAAGTTGGTACAATCCTATCCTATGCTGGCTAAGTAGTTTTATGGGGTTTTGAGTTAAAAATAGACTATTACCCAATTCAGTGTTCGATACTACTCCCAAAATGATCAATATCAATATACTCAATAGTCCTCCGAGAGAAATTACTTTACATTACTTTCACTTTTCTTTACTGAATTACCTTTCAGAAAATCAAATATACTCTTTCTCTTTCTCAACTATCAAATAATACATATGAAACATTTTATTCTCTGTTTTAAAAAAAACTCCTTTCAAAACATACATTTAAAACATATACTTTTGGACTCACCTTTCAAGTCTGAAATCAATGTATAAGAAATCTCATATAATAATCTCTATAAACATGACTTTTATAAACAATTGGGTTCATGTGATACAAAGCATGAACAATAAATTTTAGAATTCAATATGCATAATAGAAATTAAAATCACAACAGTTAAAGAATTGGGACTCAGAATAAGAAATACAACTGAATTCTGATTTCAAGAGGCTACGGATAAAACTCTGAACATAACCTTTTAATGACTGAATTTAGATGTAGGGCATGGGGACTAACTTAGTTTATCACTATGAGTAGCCTTACATACCTGGAAGAACAAAGATTTTGAAGAAACTAGAAGAACGCTTGAAAACCCTTGCTTTTTGCTTTTGGATCCTTTCTCTAAGACTTGGAAGTGTTAATGGGAGTAATAGGGTCGATTAATACTCTTTAGAACTTTATTTAGGTGTAAAAATGTCGGGATTTAGGCTAAGAAGGGGTGGGAAAAGACTGAACTACCCCTCTAAAGAAGCTGCCGAAAAACCTTTTACGGGGCCATCTACGGTTTGTAGTTTGATCCACGGATTGTAGATCCCATCCATGGAATTCATATTGAAATTTTAAGGCTCAAAAGTTCATTTTACGGACCCAAACTACGACTTGTAGAAGTTTCTACGACCCATTGATGGGTCCGTAAGAATTAAACCCAAAATTTTGACCCCCAGTACTTTTTCCATGAGTGAACAGTACGGGTCGTAGAAACTTATATGGCCCGTAGAAGTGATTCGTAGATCATTGACTCAAAAAACTCTGATGTGGTAGTCTCTGGTAAATTGGATATAACATTTTACTCTAAACTAGAAATGAGGCAAACTTGGTGGCTTTGGAAAGAGGACTCATAGACCTTTAATTTGATAGGTCATGGTCCACCTTATTCATTATGAGCTGAGGTTGACCTAATTAGAATCGTATGTCAAAACTTAATCGATAAGGAAGCTTTCAACTCAAATTTGTGCTAGGGGATTCTAGTAACCTTAATTCATATCCAAATCCATTCCCACACTAAATAATTGACCTTAAGACCTAAGAATCACCCAATACGACCTTATACTCAAATGAAAAATGGTTCGGGCCTTAGCTTAGAAATTTTTAATGTGTTACAATTGCCATATAAACACATATGCTCAATCAATAGATAAAACTAAATAGACCGACAAGGTCTCTATAAGGGAAAACCTCTATGAAAAATTATCCCGATAGAAACAGAAACTTCAGCTAACAATAAGGCCGTTCATAACATATTTACACATACCATAGGTCTATGACCCTCTAAGAGTATCGTATCAACTTGGACAGGGACCCAACCTACCCATCACTATACATATGAAACTAACTGATCAACCACATAATCAGGAGCTCTAGAAGGAGTAGTGCTTATCAACATAATGCTAAACTATATAATCACCTACTAAAGAGGTTTATCTAGGCCTCTAACTGGATTTGCAATACAAAATATAACATCACAGTCAATGGGGCATTAATGGAAATTAAATATATTGCTATGTAAGGCATAAATAAACATATACTTAGCTGCAACAAAAGA